>JAXGGS010543139.1:0-10745 GCA_035585475.1 Armandia brevis | reverse complement strand
TCACACCATTGTCATGCTGGATCAGATGGATAAAAACGACAAGGTTGAAATTCCAATTTTTATTCTGTAATTAATATCATAGTTGGTTCAGATCGAGGTCAACTCTACTGTATAAGCACATGGCTTAAACTCATTTATTCTGCATTATGAAAATTAACTAAGATTTCCTAATCCCTACAGACAATGCCAGAATATTGGCCCAGAGAAGAGGAACATAAGGAACAGTTCGGTCCTGTGGAGGTTGAGTTTGTGACACAGGAGGATATTGGTTCTGTCATAGAGAGAAAATTCAAAGTTTTTCTAAAAAACAAGGTGACTCTACCGTCAAATATTAAATCAAATCAGCGTTTGTGAAATTTAAGGCCAATTCAATCTTTTGTGGACGTTTGTAAACTTGACATCTGATTGCAGAAAAGATCGATATAGTCTTTCAGTGCGATATACTTTGATTAAAAAACTGCTTATCCTAATTCCAATAAATGATATAGATTCTGGTGTGTTCTAGCCTAACCCTTTTAAAGTGACACATTACCAGTATGTAGCCTGGGATAAAGAGCAGTCCACCCCCGAGCCAGGAGATTTTCTGGATCTGATAGAGAAAATCAGTAAGAACCAGAGAGTGAGAGGGAAGACACTTGTACAATGTCTGTGAGTAACAACTTAATTTTTTTCCAATCCAATTATGAGTTATATCCCTGTGTTATATAATAACCTTACTTTATATTGAATAATTATATGCTAAAACCTGAATTACGGAGCAACTCACTTTCAATTGAAATTTCTTACAAATAGTGGGTTTGATAATTATCCTTAATTCCTTTGTCAAAATTAATCCTCTCCATCTGAATGTTACAGAGACGGAGCCTCGAGATCTGGTGTTTTCTGCGTCGCTTGGTTTATGATGGAGAAACTGAGAGCTGAGAAACTGGTGGATGTTTTCATGTCTGCCCGATACACGTGTCTGCATCGTCCTCAGTTTATACAGGATCTGGTCAGTACCCTTCTTTCATCTACTACTTACCTTAGCATACTACATACTTTGACATTCTACTAGATACAGCGTACTATAAACCTGAGCTGTAATATACAAGCCAATTGTCAGATATCTATGAACACTCACCCCACTCTCACATATATGTTTTATTTAGAACTAGAGTTTATAACATCGTCAAATAAGACACATATTATTGAGTATTCATACTGTTAGCACAGACTTACCAGGGGAAGATACCTAATGTCTTTTTTAACCAAAAGAGATGCCTGATGTATAATTTCAATTTGGTAACACTTTGAGTATCTTCTAAGATCCTCATTACACCAGATGCTCGATCAGTGTCCTTTTATTTAAGTAATAAGTTAATCATAATTGAATGAATTGATTATAATATTTCATTACAGGACCAGTATGAATACCTTCAAGAACTTGCTCTGCAGACAATACCCAGGATGGAGAATACTTACTATAACATATAATGTTCATATACCGCGTATTAGAGCAACATACATAGCATCTGCCATAATTATAAACATGGAATCAACTATATAGTGATTACTTCCATGCTTAGAGGGTAAGAGGGTATTTTAAACAAATGTACATCTGTATGAATATATATCATATCAACGTGCCATTAGTTTGAGACTATCGTGATAACATCACACAAATGTTAACTGTATTTTACTGCAACTTGTTACCAACATTCGTCTCATTGTTTGAATTGATTCCATTCATAGTACTAATTAATATTTTTTTATTACTGTAAGATCATATATTAATGAAACTGTCTATCACTGGGCTGCTCGTTAAGATTATTTACAATATAGATGCAAATAAATAGCTTTTAACGCATTATTAGGCAGGAACTTTTCAAATACCATAGTAAATTCTAAATGATGTTTCCATAGATAAGTTTATAAGGTTATTAAAAATAATCATGTATGAACAATATTAGTATGGAACATCAGGCATATACAAAGATTGATCGTCGGATTTTGAATTTGCTTCACTACAATTTGGTTTATTGAATTCAATTGTTATGATAAAGGTTCATTATTTAAAAACAATACTTGACTTTAGCCGGATTAATGAACTCGGGCCTACAAAGGAACAGTTTTTTAAATTTCTGACAAAAATGTATTCTGTCGCACCAAATCATCAAAGAAACTGCACTTGACCAAAGGCGTATCCTTTGCATGGTACATGATTCTCACTAGCAAGTTAACCCTAGCGTTAACTAAGTTTTAGATGCCGATTAAGTTGTGAACGAGTGCTTGTCTGTCGGTGGCGTAAATACTACGATGTGACAACTTGAGTTTCATGCTTTATTAACACTGTTTATTATACTGCCTTTGGTGTTCTTATGGCTCTTATTATACTATAGTATAAAGGACCTTACCAATCAATTAAATTTCAATTCATGATATGTTTATTCACCGTGCCCTTATAAATAAGTGCATCGGTACAAAGAACAAACATTGTAAAGAACAATAAAAATACGATAACAGGTGACTGCGCACAGCTATAAAGAAACCAGGAAGTTTGGATCTTATATTACATAGGGAAATACTGAGGTTAGCATGTGTTAAACGACGGTTCAGGGACTGACACATGATATTTACACAAGATTAGTTTTGACAGTTTCAGCGTTTAAACACTTCATCTATCCATGCTCGTTTGTACAATGTCGTTCCTCCAGGTCGGACTGATGTTGGTGATTCTATTCCGGGCGTCAGAAGGTGAGATTCTTCGAGTCACTTATTGTGTATATAACTGAGCAAATGTATCATATACATCGACTATTGTATGTAATGGGACGTTCAGTCGTAACTACATCGCGGTATAGTGCTCTGATGTTGAATGCTAAGTATGCATTGGTGTATCGAATTCCACAATAACCTTGTAACCCAATTAAAACCCCCACCTCCTCCTTACAAACACACGAAGGAAACACCTTCATAACCACGAAATATTTCAACTTTGTAACTTTTGATAAACCTCTGGCGAAAAAAACGTTAGCTCTCAGTCTCAAGCCTCATTACGTATGAATAACTACAATAGCACGTTTTTTATTTAATCCAACAGTTTCGGGTGTGAAAAGATACAGGAGTTCATTCGGAGACTCCTCCCCCTCCTGGGCTTTCCCGTGTAAATGTGTAGCTGGGTGTGATACAGACACAGGAGATTGTCTCGATGGTGACACACAGGAATGTGTCACAAAAGATAAATACGAGTGGCAGGGGAAAGCTTGTAGAACAGGTAAAAGTAGATCCGGAACATCAGGAATGGTAAGATACGTACTTTTAACCCCATACCGTTTTTAGTTTTGCACCATGATATATTCTGTTCTGCACAGGTAACGTCGCATATGGGAAAACCGCTCATCAAGTTGGTTCTATGGTAGGACCGAGTTACACATACCTAGCTGGTTACGCTGTGGACGGCAGCACTAACTCACAGAGGAGAGCCGGGTACTGTGCGGTAGCTGATTCTAGAGCAGCTGATTCTGTAGATCAGGGGGCTCCTGCCTGGTGGTCCGTGGATCTGGGGGACAGGCATGAAATATCAAGCATCAGAATTTACAATGAGAACGGTAATGAAGGATGGACAGCGAATACAAACAGTAAGTACGATATGTGTTTAGAATGCTTCAAGAGTATATAACAGTTCTAAGAGCAGGTTGGTAGAGCTCTTAGTTATCCGAGTCGTGACAGCGTGTACTGGCGTTTATCAGAAGAGATTGTTTTGTTCTGTACAAATTATTCTCCTATGTCAACGCCATTTTCATATGTTACAAATTCTGATGAACATTGTAGAAATTGTCCGAACCCAGTGGATTGTAAAATAATGCTAACTGCGCCGGCGCAACTCGCCTAGGTTTGAAATATTCTCAACCGTCTGCCTTGAATTCCCAGTAGCATCACTTCTCTCGTATAAATAGTAGTATATGATAAATATAAAACAGACTAAATGTTTAAATAACAAAATCTACTTTGATAGAATCTACTAAACGGGCATAGAAGCGATCCCGTAATATACGAGTACAAAAAACGACGAGTTATATTAACTTATATTACGACAATTCGGAGTTTTATTTCTCTAGAGCAACAATCCTTGACAGGGCGAACGAGATACAGTTCATTGGCGAACGCAAAAACACCAATCTAAACCGAAAAGCGCCCGAGACCGTAGGGTCGAAGTTAAAGGGAACATAGTGGGGAATCCTTAGTCTCCCAGGACCCGAGGGGTTAACCTAGAAAGAGGACGAGGTCCAAGCCTCAGTAGACCCCGCTATGACCATCTTGAGAATCAATGCTAACAGACTAACGATCAATAGACAAACAATTAGTGCACATTAGTGACAACTTGACGAGTGAATTAAACCTGTAATTCATGTAGATAATAATGTATGATAACGAGTTAAAACACAGATTACATGAAGGTTAAAAAGCATAGCGAAAATGAGCTTATTTCGATAAAAAAGGGGAATAAAAAAGGCGAAGGTACAAAGCGAGACCGTGGTGGGTGGGTCGCAAAAATCTCGAATGTTTAAAACTTTTAAATACTAAAGGAGAGATGAGCACATCTCACTTGAGCGTTGGTCAGCGACTGAATGACTCATTTGACCGTTGGGGATGCCAAAGGGGAGCCAGGGGCAACCAAATCACGCGCGCGCGTGAACGTACAAAGGGAGTAAACAGTATTACAAAGTATTTGAGGGAGCATTACATAAGAAAGTAGTATAGCGCGATGCCTCGGCATACCTCATCTCTTGCGGTATGTCTTGTCACATCACTTCTCTCGTATAAATAGTAGTATATGATAAATATTAAACAGACTAAATGTTTAAATAACAAAATCTACTTTGATAGAATCTACTAAACGGGCATAGAAGCGATCCCGTAATATACGAGTACAAAAAACGACGAGTTATATTAACTTATATTACGACAATTCGGAGTTTTATTTCTCTAGAGCAACAATCCTTGACAGGGCGAACGAGATACAGTTCATTGGCGAACGCAAAAACACCAATCAAAACCGAAAAGCGCCGAACGAACGTATCATAAGGTGTCAAGGATGAGACTCTAGAGAAAGAAGACTCGGAATGCCGAACAACAAACATCATAGGTGAAATCAAACGAGGCTTTCGAAACAGCCCACCACCTTGGACGTGGTTAAAGCGGTTGGTTGAAAGTAAATGTTAACTGCGTCGGACTTCCATTGTCCGTGAAACTTAATGTCCTGTATTGGTACACCATGTTCCCTCAAAAACGATGCTCCCCCACGACGGAGGCTGTGAGGAGTGTAACCTTCGCTTTCCAAGCCTGCGAGGGTGCAGACTCTGTTGAAATCGCGGCGAAACGTGGAAGCCGTCAAAAAGGCGCCCGGCCCTTTCGGATCGGGGAGAAGAGGGTTATCAGGAGAGATAAACCAATCTTGGTATTGGTCGACGATCGCAGCCCAGGTCGTAGTGAAGTCCAGGGCTCTGTCCCGAAGAAGTCCGAAGGGAACGTCGGAGACGGACGTGAGCGGCTGGTTTGACTTCGACCACTTTAAACGGAGAACTGATCCTCTGTCAGTTGTGACGACGTCACCGTATGTGGTGTTACGGGACGGGTCAAAGCGTTGTGCTGTATCTGGGACAATGTTCGAAGTGCGGCAAAGTCCCTGGAAGCCCATTATAATGCCGAGTTTCACTGGTAAAAGTCTGACGTCAGTGTCGCAAGCGTTACAAAGACGGACATAATGGTCCCAGGAGACGAATGATCTATTCATTGCCGGAGGTAAAGCAACGCGGTCGGAAGAGGTAAGATTTCGTTGCCACCAGGCCGTATCAAACACGTCCAAGTTGATGCTGAGCCACGTGCAACACGTTTTAATTCCGGACAAATGGTTTGCGATGGTAGAGGAAGTTAGTCCGTCCTCGATGAGCAACTGCGTGAAAGCAGCGAAGTCGAGATAATCGCAATTTGCCGGATCAAGCTGGTGTTGGAAGCAGTAGCAAAGGAACAAGCGAAAGCTGGAACGATAATGGCGCCAAGTGCCTGGACGTAGTGCAGATAATAATCTGGCACGTGCAACTTCTCTCTTTCCAAGTGAGTGGCTAAAATGTCAAAGAAAGAGAAAAAAGGGGGGGTTATAAGATGCGAGTTGTACCAATTAAAGATAAACTCCAACGTAATAGTGAACGTAATAAAAACGTCATAAAACGCAGTTTCCATGGAAACTAAAAAGCGTTAGTGAAAAATAAAAAACTGTGTTTCGTCAATAAAAGACGAAAAAACGCTAACAATCTACAGGAGAGAATTAGAACAGCATAAAATCATTATTAACAATGATCAAACGTAATAAAAACGCCTAAAATACTGAAAAAACCCGCGAACACCGAGTAAACACGTAATGAAAACCTGAGGTGTAAAAGATTTTATGAGTTACCATATTTAAAGGTCCACGGGAAACGTTAAGCAATCATGGTCAACTTGTAACCATGGAATTTGAGCAGTACTCATGAAACTCATGAATTCGCTGTAATTTTGAGTGTTTGTGTATGCTCTACTTAATAAATCGCTGACCAACATTCTCTCACCGGGGATATGGTTAACCAAGGGTTCGATATCGTACAGGTTGCAAAGTAACCAGAACTCACGTATGCAGGCACCCATAAAAGGGTCCTTGACTGCTCCGTTACCTAGTGTCAGAACTGAAGCCATGTTGTCACAATAAATACTGACAGTCTTGCCCTTGAGCTGGTTCAAAAAACACGTAAAGCTACGAGGATATTGAACATTTCTAAACCAGCTATATGAGATTGTATGGCAGTTATGTGAGCCGGAAACGGGTAGCTTATGAAACCGAAGTTTTCTAAGCAAGCGCCCGCGCTCATCAGACATGCGTCACCGGACAACGTCATAGTGGGTAATTTCAAACTCCTTATCATGCTGACACCATTGTAACTATCGAGGAATTTCGTAAACCAGAAAATATCAGCCTTAGCCTCGTATGGAATCGGGAGTGTGGCATGTACAGGTTTCGGGAAACTTCGCAGAAACGTGAAAAGTCTGTTCATAAACCTACGCGCATGTTGACAAAGTTGTGAGCAATGAGTCAAACGCCCTAAAATAACTTGGAGATCATGTTTTGAGATCACTTCTGCGACCAGAAACTGATTACAAGCTATTAAAGTATTGTCGATTTTTTCTTGTTCGACTTGAATAGTCATGTCGACAGTGTCTATCGTTAAACCAATATACACCAAATTTGTAGTTGGTGCTTCACATTTATCGGGCGCCACATTTAGACCTAAATCTACTATCAATTCTTTAAACGAATTGTAAGCTTTGAAAGCTGGGAGCACGCCAGTGGAACAAATACCTAACATATCATCAATGTAGGCTTTCGCCTCTATTTCAAAGTCGCGTTCTGCGACGTGGCAGATCGCTGACGTCACACGTTGGCACGCGAGTCCACCGTGCCTAACCCCAACAGGGGTGGCCCGATCGAAATAAAAAGAATTGTTCCATTTAAGACCCAAAAGGGGCCAATCAAAGGGGTCCACTAACAATTGGCGATAGGCCCGAGACAAATCAGTTTTGAAAAGGAGACAGTTCTTCCCTGCTGCTGAAATAGCGTCACTAAGGTCACGTGCAGTGGGTAAACGAAGTTTAAACGGGTAATTTTCGTATAAACGTGGGTGTATCTCCGAATTTACCGAATTTTTTTCTGGATGACTTAAATCCATGACTACACGTACAGAACCTGGTTCTTTCTTGTCAGCAGTCATCATTGGTGTCAAATGTATCCATTCGAAGGGTGAGTCAGAAATACCACCAAACATTGCTCCTAAACTAACCTCTTTTTGTAGGTATTTAGAGATAGCAGACGTATGATCAGCCGCTGACGGATGGTTTCTCAGACCCAGAACAGGTATTTTGTTACCACGGAAACCAAGCGGCCAGCCAAATCTGATGAAATCACAAATTTCTGCGTCATAGTAACCCTTTAAATTCGACTCCCACACTGAGTGAGGAAAATTATCATCCAGAGTCACTTTCGCACCGCGATAATTGGGAGCAGCCTCAGACATTACTTGATCATAAATTGACGCCAAGTTTTGATCTGCTTGGTGGAACGCGGGTGTACTTAAAGGACAACTAAGAATATGATTGTCTTTATAAAGATCTGATTGCCTCGGAAATTTAGGCAACTCAAGACTACGGGCTTTGTTCAAACAATCCTCCTCAGGATATTTCATAACGAAATCGGGATGTACTTTGTTGTCAGACGAGACCAAAGCATCAGGAGGGGAACGTTTAATAAATTTGTTACGTTCGAAAAGTGAATCTGTAAAAGGATCAGAAGCAAATTCTGATTTACAGATGACCTTATCATATCTAAATTCAACATCAAAAACATTTGAAATCGGGTCCTTGATAATATCGTCAATATGAGAAACTAAAGAATCTTGCATAAAATCATAACCCTTTAAATAAGTGTCTAAATTCATCTTGGCACCGAGACGTTTGAAATCAAAAGCTAATTGTTCATCTACAGAATCAAAATTCTTATGTTTAAAAACCGAAGGTGTATCTTGAAACCCAGGAGAAAGAATAGAATCAAAACAATCAAATGGGTCGTGCTGTAAAATATCGCTAATACTGGTAAAATCAGGGACTTCGTCCGCTGAGTCTTCCAAGAGGAAAGAGTCTGACTCATCATCGGGGACCGATTTTAAACGTTTAAACGGTGATAACGACATATTTACAGGATCACTGGTGGCCTAAGTTGTACTTAGTGGTAGCGGGGCGTCACCAGTGGACTGGTCAAGAATTACTTCTTGGGGCCCTTCGGTGCCCCTGAGCCGTTTTTTGGCTGTTTGCGCTTACAAGCGGGCTCTTTATGATCGTATTTGTGATTGCCATTCCTCCAGCAGAAGGCGCAGATGTGTTGCCAAAGATAAGAACCATTTACGTGCTCACTGGCGTGCGTACATGTATCATTGTTCCAATGTTTGCACACTTTGAGTGTCAAGCCGGCGTTTGCCCCTGTACTGGTGCTAGCCGAGGGAGCAGAACGTGGGGCTGAAACGGTATTACTTTGAAGCAAAGCGGGCCTTATAGCTCGGTCAAGGCAAGATCTATACAAATTCTCCCAATCCGGGATGTGAAAGGGGTTCAAATTTCCCAACTCAAAAGCTTCCAAAACCGCTCGATGGGAGCTTCTGATAATATTCCAGTTCAAATCACAAGCATCAACCATAATTGTCGTCAAATACTCAAGTTGGCCTCTGATTGAATTATTCTCGGGTGAAGGAGACAAGGATTGAGTGATAATTCGGAGACTGCCAGCTAAAAACTCAGGAATGGTAAGTGCATCGTAACCTGGTGTCTCGCCTGAACTCCTGCGAACTTCTTCATGTGGCCAAACAATATCGTAACGGACGCGTTCGTTAAATCGGCGGTTAGTACCGCTACGACGCTGATTTACATTTCGTAAAACTGAATCCGACTCATCACCGTTGAGGCCAGCGCTATTAAGGAAGTTCCTAGCCATTTCGTTGGCTTGGCGATCATTCCTCAACCTGTCAACATTTGAACCATTTTGAGGCGCGGACATACCAAATGGGAGATTGCCATATGCGCCGCTAGAAGAATTGTTCAAACTTCTCGTGAAACGGTTGTTATCAGAACTGAATTGGTTAAGACCAAAAGGTAACGAATCTGTGCTTTGATTCTGAGACCTGTTCGTGTGATCAAAATGCACAGGATTCGGTTGGGGGAAAAACTGAGAATTGTTACCTTGAGAACGGTAAGCGTTCTGATGAGCGTTATAATGAGGCGGATTTCCTGGATTTGCACCAACACTCGGGTGCGAAAGACAGGAAGCCTGGAAAGAACCACCACCAAACGAAGGTCTAGTAAAAGAACCCACGCCAACGTTGGGGTTGCCAATCAAACCACCAACAGCCCTACCAGGGCCGCCGCTGGGGCCGAAGTTCAAAGACTGCCTCGCGTTCACGTCAACGTTGTGATGAGAGTCATTAATCGGGAATCCTCTGGGGTTATCACTGTCAATGGCCGGTGGAGCGCCAGTAGCTGCTGGAATATTAGTAGAACCTCTCCCGCCGGTCACGCCGGGGGTATTTACAAAATTTGAAACAGCAGAATGGACAGTTTGCAAAAGGTTGTCGATTTCCCTATCAACACCGTCGTTGGTCCTTTTGGGGGCCCTATTTCTACCTCCCATAACGCAAGTACGAGGTTGGACAGGGTCAGGAAGAACATCAGGCGTATTCAGATTCGAAGGCAAATCAACATTTGCGTTACTCTGATGTGACATGGGAGTAGACTGATTTGAAGGGATCAACCTATTAGCTGGTGTACGAGGGGCTGAATTACCAGTTGTACTTGCTAAAATACGCCTCACTTGTGGCGTGTTACCCGAAGGGACTCTGAACTGTAAGCGAGAAATGCCGGCGATGGAATTTGACGACGTCGTTACAGTTTGCACTCGTGACGTATTTAAAACCCGGGCAGTCGGTCTACAATGTGATGATTCTACTGCGCGAGTTAAAATGTTCTGTCTGACTGATGACGTGCAAGGTAAAGGTGCATTTGAGTCATTTACAATGTCAGATGGAATATTTCTCAAGATAGAATTTAAGGAATCCACCAAGGGAATGGAACCTTCGTCAACGTTAAGTTGCGAAGAACGGGCGTTTCTAATAAACGAATCAATAGAGTCTTGAGTA
>JAXGGS010543028.1:0-10746 GCA_035585475.1 Armandia brevis | reverse complement strand
ACAAAAAGTGAGATGATTAAATTTGATCACAATACTGATTCTATACTCCAGATACATGTACCCAATTAGCCGATATTGTTATATTAAACCTTTCTGCTTAAAATATCGTATCGCACTACTTACACTCAGATAAAACTTCAAGCAAAGGTGACCCCACCCCATTCTTGGAATACCTAAATTGAAAATACGAAATGAGATACAACGTTACTAAATAAGGATCGCAAGTACACATGAGATTTTTGACTGTTAGAGAGTTATTGAGAATAGATAATATCGTGTCTATGTAATACATGTATATGATTTGGCCTACCCTCGGAGGTGAAGTACCATCGATATAGAACCTATTCCTTGCAGACACATAGCTGATGTTAACAACTGTATGACCATATTCATTGGGCCACCTTTTTGAAAAGCTTCGTGCAACTTCGGGCCATATATACACGCTGCTATGAAATAACCCAGTACCAAGAGTTGATAGAACCTAAACAGACCTGCAGGATGGAAAGACAATATACATTGTAATTAAATGTTTATTATCGCCGATGAAACGAATGAATATTCCAAAGTCTAGAAACTATACTATTACCAGACTCTTCATCACCGAAGTGATCAGTGGGGTTTCCCAATGTATCAGGATTTAGAAGCTGAACTTCATACTTCAGAAAATTGAGTTGCTTCGATGAATCTTGAGGACTACTCTCATCACAAGTGTACGCGTCAACGTATACAACATGCCACATTCTTGGGTGCTTAAAAAATGAGATCGTTTGATTCCCTGTCATATTTTTCATTTCATCTGGAAAAAAAGTTTAAATCTATAATACAATTGAAATGAGCAGGGGCTTCATAAAATGATTCTTAATATTATGGTAGCAGAGCATGATCAATAAAATATTGTTACGCTTTATTCTAGCTAGTTCCAGCTTTTTCGCACAGTCTCCTTCTCCGATTGCTTCCTCCCAATCGTCGTCCAGATAAAAGAACAAGCTTGGCGAAGCAAGTCCTGTCATATTCAGGGCGTAGTGCGCTATGCCTGTGTCTCCTGTAAATCGACAAGGTGATCCAGCTCAATGCAAAAATAGTTGGACAAGAGGCCAAATATTCACTAACAATTAATGTTTAACTAGAATTGAACATGAAAAAACATATTTAAACGCACCACGAAAGCAGAAACTCCCGATATATTGTCCGAATGTAGCTTTGGCACTATCAGTTGAAAAAACTCCACTGACTGTTCTCCCCTTGCACAAGAAAACTGATTGGAGTGCCACCAACAAACCAATGTACACCCTCATCTTTCTCAAGTGTCCACAGCCTTGCACATGAAAACTGAATATCAAGTTGCTCCTTCAGCATCACATCTCATGAAATTGGTGGGCAGTGGCTCAGAAAAACACATTTCAAAGAGACACGAGTCAATCGTTAGATCATAGCTTGACCAACCATAAATACAGTTACAGCGGGCATATTGAGATCTTCGCCATAGATGCATCAATTAATACAGGGAAACTTTGGAAAGCCTGGTTAAGCTGGTTCCAATAACTGACTAGCCGCAACAGCGCCCTGTAAATTGTACTTCCTATGCTTGCCTCAATGTCAGACGATTACTTGCAAATCAAATGAATAACCACCATGTGGAAATAAATAGGTTCTTTCCTTATTTTGCACGGCTACATCTTAGAGAATGACATGTCAACGTCTTCTCCATGTGCCAACAATAAGGCTTGATATCGCAAAAATAACGACACTGCTTCAGTTTTTCACATGGAGTGTCCTATTTGTGCAAGATTAATATAATTTGTTATATCTCATAAAATTTTACAGATTTGTCTTTCGAAATATTTAAATTTCTTTTATATATAAACTTTTAAAGGATGTTTCATTAAAAACTTTCGAGCAGACGACGTGGCACTTAAAAAGTACCTAATCACGATAACATGGCGTCGAAAGCGAGCGACACGACACTAATGAGCTGTGAAAAGTGCTCCGAATTCTCCCGACGAGTGTTGATTACGGGAGGAGCAGGATTTATGTAAGTAATAACAGACTAGAGGTGGTCTGCGCAAAATTTCTACTCCTTCAAATTGTTAGAGGCCATTTAATTATGCCACAAAGTTTTGAATGCTTATAATATCGCTCACAATACTTATGTTTACCCTATTCACGAAAGTTAAGAAAAGATATATTACGACGATCAACAAACTTTTCAAGTCGTAATTTCTGTGCTGTTGTTCACGTTTATTAATCATTTATCATATCAACATTTCCGATTGAAAATAAGGACTCTGGGAGCTTGGTATAAGTGTTTTCTTCAATTCTTACAATGGTGGCAGTATGCGGCCTTACTTAACCAATACTTCAGCAATGTACACATGTGCATTTAAGACTCAAGATTTGAGACTAATTCAAAGTTGTAATTAGACTTACTTTTGTTTGCAGAGGTTCACACGTGTGTATTTTGCTTGTAGAAAAATATCCAGAATACTTCATCATCAATTTAGACAAGGTAAGTCATATTCCCGAACCCTCGAGCATGCATTCTGTGCTTAACAGAACTTAAATTTCAGAAGGTTGTTATTAGGATTGACAAAATTGAGACATGGATTTTTTAAAATAATTATTTAACTGCAAGCTGGTTTTGACTGGCGTAAATTAAACCCCTGGCGTAACTGAGTCAGGCAATGTTTGATATGAGAGAAAAATAATTCTACCTCGAATACCTTGTGTTAACATAGTATAATTATATCTACAATATATGACACTATTATAAACAATTGTAATCATATTTAAATTATTCTAGTATATATTCATAAAAACAAAATGTAAAAATAACCGCACATTGCAAACAAGTATTTCAACGGTTATCCTTTTTTGGTGAGAGACCCTCGTTGTTTGACTTTCTTGTCAGCCACTACTAAGTGTTCCAATGACATATCGTCATGAGCCTCCCACTCTTCGTCCGTTCTATGATCTATGTTGAATTCTTTGTGAATGTTTTTACTGTTTCTTGCCACCTGGAGACTTGGATCTCTTTTCTCTATCTTTTTCATGTGCTTTTTAAACGTTTTAAGGTCCCTCGCTGAAAATGATTCTCCTTCTTCTACCTTTTTAGATCTGCCCTTTTTAGTCTTCTTCCTATCCTTCTTCCGTTTGTCCTTCTCTTGTGAGGTATTATCGGATTTTCGTGATTTCTTTACAAACGCAGGGTATCTCTGGTTTGTTTTCCTCTGCATGTCTTCAGAACGCAAAGGTACCGCAGACAGACTATGGAGAGATATCGCAGCGGTTTCCTTTTTCGACGCTCCCTGCTCTAAATTTTTTCTGTGTTCTTTTCGTAGTCTCCTTCTCTCTTCTCGGGACAAATCCTTCCGTTCAAGTTTAGATTTGAACAATTTGGCTCCGGCCATTTGATTGACGTTGTCACTTTGGAAAGATTTATCTTCTTTGATCTGATGAACATTTCTAGCCAAACGTCGATGGCCGATCTCTGATCCACCTGTCGACAATTGGTTTAAGGAGTAGATCTCAGGTCCGATGAAGGAGTCTTCCTTGGCACCAATTGGTGATTGACCGATCTGATGAATCTTATATTCATCTCGCTTGTCAGGATAGTTCAGCTCCATTCCAGTTTGTTTGGCTGCCTGTGACACTACGTACGGAATAGCGAACTGTTTCTTTCTGTCGTTGCCAGTCTTCTTAGGTCGAACGCTTGTGTAGACTGCCATCTGAATGTCTGATTCGTTTTTCGTTGGGCGCATCACTGGAATCCTCCTTAACTCTTTCGGTCCTTCTTTCGATCCGGTCACGCTTAGGACTTGCACATAATTTGGAGTGTTTTTCTGTGGGTCCTTCACCACCTGACTCCTCATCACATGAACTTTGTCAACTCGCTCTGGTCGCGGAGAATCGAGGGCATCTTCTGTTGGGCCGCTGTTGTGGGATATTTCTCCGAGCCCATGCAAAACAACTTTTTCTTTTTGCCACGTAGTAATAATCTCACTATTGATCATGATCATCACCAGAACCATGTTGACGACCATAGTAATGAGAAGGGTGAGCGCAAGGGCGATACATCCTTTACCTTTGATCATACACATCAGTTGTGATCCGGATTTGTCGAATTGGTACATTATTCCTCTCTTCAGTACCTAATAATGAGATAGAAACATGTAGTTTAGTTCAAACTTAGGCCCTTATTTAAAATTGAAAATTTAAATCCTTTTCATACGACTTTGAGAGTGTAAGAGCTGTTTGGTTGAAGCATATCACAAACACACGTGGTGAGGTAACTATTCACATACATGTACATGTACAAGTAATAGCATTTAACATACCTTGCTCTCCCTTAGTAAATTTAAAAGTTTGATATACGAATAAAACCAGTTTAAAATTCCAGAAGTGACTTAAAAAAATCCTCCACCGCCGTTACTCTTAAGTTAATAACTAAGATCGAACCGACTTTACGCTCTATTAAATAGGCCCAATGAAGTTTGTTACACCGCCATCGTTAATGAATCACATTGTCCCGTTGACACTGCTCACGAGTATTCAAGCTGCCCACTTTGTAACTTGTTTATTGCCTATTGTTCTCACGGTAACCATTCTCGCTCATCAACAATCGGACAAGTGGCACTTGGTGAATCAAGATATTCTTTGTTACAAACAAAGATGACAGCATTTCTGTTACCGTTTTCTTGAGTAATACGAATGGCAAATAGCACAATTAGACTGGTGATTCGTAGGACCGCTTTGTTCCGTAATGTATCATTGTAAGCCATGCAGTTTTTAATTGGTAACCATTGGTGTAAATATTAGTCCTTGTCCGATGGAATAAACTTAATTGTCATTTCTTAATATTAAATATTTGTATCAAAAGTCTTGGATAAAATCGCATATAACGCATGTTTAAGTTCAATTAAACGTGTCCATTTTTAGTTCAATATCTGAACATGACTTTCGTTAATGTTAATATCAGCAACAATAACATACCTTAACTGGAATTATTTTTGTACCATTTGCGTTTTTTCTGCCTGTTGACGATGCCAGTGATTCTCAGCTTTACCGGTTGGCTTATGTGAGCTAATTTAGTGCCTGACTGTCCTTATCTCGCTATCCATGGCAACTGACCGGTACGAGAAGCTAAATACCCCCCGAGCGTCAGTCTTGATACCTGTGTAATGACCCTCTTATCAGCGTTGATCTTTTAATTTGTACAGGCCATCAATGTACAGTTTGACAAAGTAGCTATGTAGCGTACCGACGCAATGTAAACATTAATTTATATTTGTACACTGTTATCTGTGGGTGTCTGGCTGAATCAAAGTGATTGATAAAGATGAGGCTCTGTGTCCAATTGTGTAAACAATGCCAATTGAGTGCTGTCTGGGAGTTCAATCACATGAAAGGCGATGGCTCGTCGAATTCGAGGATATTTAGAAACGTGTGACTTTTCTCCCAAACTTAATCAAATGTTGACATCAGTCCTGATGGCAGACTCGAGTATCGTGGCTTTTCGCCGTTTGATGTAACACGTGTCGCCTGATTATTTGGGCTGATAATTTGGCTCACTTGAGTTAGAAATTAGCTAATCGGCTTATGCACGTGCACGTTATAATAAGGTGTCCGATAAGCGCATGATTTTGTATTATGTAGTTCCATTACAATTTCGAGATTTTATTTTCAACGCTACTCATTACAATTAAAATCACAAGCAACCTTATCTAAATTAAATACTAAATTACCCACTTACCTAACTTTGACTCCCTGCGATTTGCTGATGAGAAACATATGTGATTAGTTATGAATGCTGGTAGCAAGCGATTAAGCCGTTCCGACGAATTGTATATTATGCAGAAGGTTACGCATGTTCGTCAGCTGCGGCCCTAAATCCTCCACATCTCCCATCATTTCGTCGAAATCTGAATTTGACAACGCACATGTAGACACGCTTAACACGGCGTCCCTATCTATTTTTTATCATGCACTCCATCACAGACTTGCGGTTTTACTTCAGACTGGTTACTTAGTCCAAGGGACGTGTTGAACAGTTTTTTTTAGTAAAAATCAGATCCAACTTCCAGAAAGAATAAGTGAAGTTTTGTCTCCGACAATCGTCGTCACACTAATGAACTGACGATCCTGAAATCAATACTACGATTGTGTCAATGAACGGCTGCATTTACTGTAATTAACCACTCTACCAGTGTGTTTTCTCGGAATTTATTACTTTAAATCATTCTACGAACTCAGTTTCACCTTCGTTTTCTTTGCATGTTTGACCTTGTTCTGAATCAATTTATTTTAATGCAAATATCTCTACGTTAGAGCAGTCCCAATTCTTAGATCTACAGTGGAAGTGTTTGCGTGGCAAACTCGGAAAAACCGAACTGCACATATCATATAGCTCGACCCATGTGTTTTCGTAATGAATAGGGACACATGAGAGACTTGGTATCCTGGTGATAGGGAACTAAAGTTATCAAATATCTATTCAGCCGGGCACTGCTTGATGAAGATACGCAGAAACATTTACACCCCCGGGCACTGGTTTAATTTGTAAAGCGCTTATATAATGATGGTATAATCTGTAATTGAACAATAAGATATGCTTTGGATGACCTTCTGAACTTACATATCCCTCAGGGTTTAATTGTACCCGTTTCAAGGGTACATGAATACAGAGCTTTTACAGAATTCGACGGGTTTTAAATTAAGTATTTGTGCATGAAATAACAAGGAGAGGTGGTAATTTAACGGTCTGGTCCCTAATCAGAATATTTGTTTCTATTTATTTTCTCTAGCTTGACTATTGTGCCAGTGTAAAACATTTAGACCGAATAGAAGGTCGGCCGAATTACAAATTCATTCAGGTAAACATCACTTCCTTAATTCTAGCTATGACGCATTTTTAAAAGTCCATCTGGATTGTGTTCACTAGCAGTTGTCACACGCTATGCTTATTGGAACTGGTGATATTTGCCAACGAAAACTAGTAATTTACGCATGTTTCATCAAATACTCCTGCATTTCAGGGTGATATATGTGAGCCAGATTTTCTCAGGTACATTTTTCAAGAAGAAAAAATCGACACTGTTCTCCACTTTGCCGCTCAGTCACATGTCGGTAAGTCCTTCTCATCCATCGCTATGGGGAATTAGATGATTCGTATTTCTGAGAATTTGATTCTCTTTCTGTCGTAATTGACGGTCTAAGATATCAGTTACTGATAATTGTCACATTGATACATAATTCTCGATTGACGACCCTGAACTATTAAATATGATACATGTGGCTATAAACAATGACACTGCGGCCACGCTCATTTCACATCATTGTCATAATGTTCACTATTTGGCTAACGATTTTAAGCTACATTATTCATCCTGCAGATTTGTCCTTCTGGAGCTCATTAGATTTCACTCGCACTAACGTTTACGGAAGCCACGTCCTGGTGAATGCCGCCAGTGAAGCAGGAGTTAAACTGTTCGTGCATGTCAGCACTGATGAAGTTTATGGTGGTCACAGCGAAAAGGTAAAAAAAGGAAAACCGTTTTTTTTGGCATTTGTTTTAATAATGATAATGTTTTTAAAACTGCCCGTCCGATTAAATTTGATAATTTCAATAATTTTATTGACTTTGTACCGCATCACCATGTTTGCCAATATCGGTTGTTGCAGGCGCTCACAGAAGGTGCCAAGCTGAACCCCACTAACCCGTACGCGGCCAGCAAAGCTGCTGCAGAGTGCATAGTGTCTTCCTACAGGGAATGTTTCCAGTTTCCCGTCATCATTACTCGAGCAAATAATGTATATGGTCCGCATCAGTATCCTGAAAAGGTCAGTAGTGTACGGATCGAGATACATGTGTGTGACGAATGTAAACGGTACAATTACATGTACAGTACATATACTACTGATGCTCTGAATGCAATCACCGGCACTTGTTCATGTACTTTATTGTATACTTGTACATCATTTTATTAATTTATGATCCGTAGGTCATACCGAAGTTTATATCACTCTTGTCGAGGGACAAAAAATGGTAAATAATTGCTTATATTGTGAACTCTTGATTCCATGAGACCGTCTGAATATCAATCGCGTGTGTACTGTGTACAGTACGATGATATCTTCTCTACCATATAGCTGTATCCACGGAGAAGGAATAA
Source organism: Armandia brevis (assembly GCA_035585475.1). NCBI lineage: Eukaryota > Metazoa > Annelida > Polychaeta > Opheliidae > Armandia > Armandia brevis. The sequence continues at coordinate 2,578 of JAXGGS010543028.1, read as the reverse complement.
CTGCTAGAAACTTTCTGTACGTCTCGGATGTCGCCGATGCCTTTGACATCATCATCCACAAAGGTGTTCCCGGCAGTATTTATAACATAGGAACAGACTTTGAAATCTCGGTGCATGATCTAGCAAAGTGTCTCATTAGAAAGGTAATTCTTTTTCGTATATTTGACAAAGTTTTCTGACATTCATGGTATTCCTACTACATGCACGTGAAATCTATTCAATGACCTATATGTCTTTCATTATATTTTATTATCAAACATGTCTGATCCTAACAATTTCAGCTAAAAGAAGGTATTACGGAAGAAGAGATGGGCGCTTACTTAGAATACGTGGAAGATAGGCCTTACAACGACTTACGTTACCCGATGGACATCACTAAATTATCTGAGTTAGGTTGGTCACCTAAAGTCTCATGGGAAGATGGTCTCAACCATACAGGTAAGTCCGTGTTTACGCGTCTTTCCGAAGTAAAAGAATTGTGGGGTTTGGTTTCAATTCGATCCTGGTCGATGTCTTTGTCAGGTCAATTATTCACCATTCAGTTCCTTTAGCAGCTCTACATTCGTCGTTTCAATTTATCCTTGTATGTTTATCAACTGAAGGACAACGTGTCGTATTCATACTTTCATTGGCACATCAGTGTTATTAATCATGATCGTTTATTTTCCTTGCAGTGAAATGGTACACGGACATCTCAAACTTCCACAGCTGGCCATCAGCAGAAGAATCTCTCAGTCCCTATCCCCCAGGCTCTAATACAGTCCGCATGATGCAGTACTTCTTACAGAACCCGAGCTCAGACAAGCCTGCTCCGCCTGTCTACCAAAACGGAATTTAATGCTCAAAACATGACATGTGACATCTGTGATCTGATATATTTCTAGCGTTAATTAATACTTTAAAATGTCCATACAATACACTCGTACTGCGTGCTTGTGCATTAAAAACAAAAAAACTCTCAGTGGGGAAACGATATATGAGTAACAGGGTAGAACAATATTGTACGTGAAAGGTCTATTAATTATGGTTCGATAGCTGGTTCTGGTGATACAGATTGTAGACTAATAACTGATACATGAAATAATGCTTCAGAAACCCATTTTCGGGACAAGCTGGACTTGTCGATATCAGTTGATAACTCATTATGTATATTGTATGGGAATCGGTTCTTCGCAGCGATGGTTTATATTATTAACATAATAAATATTATAAATAAGTTCCCATTTCTTGCTTGCAATTTCGGATGAAAAAGGCTTCGGGTGCAGGTCCTCTGGTGCATACGAACACATTTTTGAGTTTATATTTTGGTAAGCGAAACCACTGTCGCTGTAGATGTTCAACCTATATAGGGCATACATTACAGCTAACTGTATGAGTAGAGGATTTACCAACACTTGACGTATCATACATAGATGGAATTAGGAAAAATACTTTATAATTCTGATAGCGTACTAGGATCCAATGCAATATTTATATCGATACTGTGATATGAGATTTATTTTGTTACCTTTAGTAGTGTGTACCATGTATATGTTGCAAAAAGAATAAATTAAACGAACTAATTTAACTTTGGCTTGTTCCCGTCTTTTAAATTAATTGACACTAAATCTATTGATTTCGAACTTTGATGTTATATTAGTTCAATTTGACATGATACTGCACCTATATGCTATCACCTAATTAATGAAGACTGGTAGAACGGACACCAGAACGTATTGAAAGGCTTTATCAGGTTATTACAATAGATCATCGTAGTCATTGATGAAGCATATACACGAAATAAGTGACAATCAGAGGGGTCATAGGTTCCGTTTACACAATGAACACGCCCATGATGTATGTTCCTTTGATACATCGAACTTCTCACAACTGAGTACAGGAAAGCGTATAATTCAACGAGCCACTTCATGGAAATAGAGATCGGTAAAATGGGCATTATTTATGCGAGAGCAAATTTTCAGTGACTCCCGGTGAAGTGCAGTGTAATTAGTAAACAATAGATAAGAACACATAAACATCAGTCACACCTGTTGTTTTAGTTTCTTACCGTGCAATTTCATCCCCATTAGTCAGACAGGAGAATATCAGATCAGGATCGTTTTTCAATATGTTCTTTCTTAGGATTTTCGCCTTGGCTTCCATATCAATCAGTAAGAATCTTTCGTTTAATTGGAACCTTAAATCCACCCCATGAACCTCTACCATATTTTTCAGTTAGTGATTAGTAATTCATAACTTAAGTAGCCGGCCATCACGTTTTCCGACATTTTTTAGCGGGTGGATTGGCCTGGCAGTCGGAGACTTGTCCACCAGATCCCTGTCCTGGGGGTGTAGCGGTCCGTGGTTACTGTTACCGTCTCTTCAACCTGCAAAATAACTGGCAAAATGCTCAGAATTTCTGTCGCGACTTTTCAAGAGACGGTTTGAACGGAGGTTCCTTGGCCTCAGTTTACTCCAGCACCCATCAATTTGCGTTGATCAATTACCTAAGCGCCGCCGGTGGACTGGGAGATCCTTTTAATGGGGATATATGGTTGGGAGGAAAGCTTCAGGACCCTGAGAAATTCACGGGTTTGGC
>JAXGGS010542917.1:0-10747 GCA_035585475.1 Armandia brevis | reverse complement strand
CAAAAAGTGTCACGCGTACCCGCGATCGAACGAGCATAAGTTGGTACATTTTTAACTAACAACCACCAGTTGTTACAGTTGTATATAATATAATGTATCAACTATTCTATATATGCTTATATAATATAGTATAATATGACAACTGGTATATATTTGTTAATATAATATAATATAAAAACTATTATATACATGTTTATCATTATTATATAGCTGTTTATATAATTAAATATTATAATTTTTTAAATTATGTTTATATCTATATATAATTTTGCTAAGCGAAAAGTTTGTCTCCCAAATTCGGGAGTTCTGGGGGGAATCGGCCGATTCTGAGTTGGCAGAAACTGTTCTTTTTCGATTTTGTACCCGGTGGGCGAAATTAAAATTTAGAAATTGTGTCGAAAAGTGAAATTTGTCGAACATTCGGAACTGGGTCACGAAACTGGGTCACATGTACGGGGCAACTGGGTCACACATGTTCATTTTGGTAGCGGAGAGGTGGAGAAGCCGAGAGGAGGAGAGGGGGTGAGGGGGAGAGGGGAAGGGGAGCGGTGATCTCTTAGGGAATGGTTGTGTCAGAGGATGACTTGGTGTGAATGCACACCGGGGGTAAGGGGAGCGGGCGGGGGCGTAAGAGAGCTCTCTGGGATGGTTGTGTCAGTGGATAACTTGGTATATTGTTCAGGGGGGATGCTCTTAGGGAATGGTTAAATCAATGCCTATCACTATTTTCAATAGTTACTAGCAATACCCGCAGGGCGGGTAATGACAGGTAGTATATATAATATAATATAATTAATATATATATATGTATGTATAACCTCGGAGTGCACAGTTTTAGTGGCTAGTTTCCCATGTTTGTGGAGGTAGACTGCCCGGTTGGCGGCAGCCAACAGCTGCAGGGGGCTGGCGATATATGTATATATATATATATATAATATAATAATTAATATATAGATGTATGTATAACCTCAGAGTGCACAGTTTTGGTGGCTAGTTTCCCATGTTTGTGGAGGTAGACTGCCCGGTTGGCGGCTGCCCACAGCTGCAGGGGGCTGGCGATATATGTATATATATATATAATATAATAATTAATATATAGACGTATGTATAACCTCAGAGTGCACAGTTTTTGTGGCTAGTTTCCCATGTTTGTGGAGATAGACTGCCCGGTTGGCGGCTGCCCACAGCTGCAGGGGGCTGGCGATCAGGCTCGGGCTGATCAGAGAGGCGGCGATCCGGTTCTCACGCGCAGCCTGCTTCAGCTCACTGACGTTCGTGACGTCATTAAACAGACGTATGGAGATGAGGGTGTCGGGATCGCTCGCGCACGGCCGGGTCTCCATCATCAGGGCTACAATCAGACCGGGTATGTCAACTGTATCCTAAATAAGGAAATATAACAGAGGAATAAATTAATCAAATACAAACGGGTTTTTTTCACGGGGCTGTCCACGCTTTAGACAAATTTCCCCCGTTGGTGAAAACATCGATCGATTACTATATGTGGTGGCTAAATTTATATTTGTCTTTGAATTAACTTTGATAATGACAATATCATACAGTGTATCATACAGTAGATGCTCGATATAACGGCTTTCGATTCAGCGTTGGTCCACCGCGTCTTAAGATTTGGGCCTTATGGCAAGGAGCCGATTTCGAACCGATATTAAATCAAAGTGGACAAAATATGGTAATTTTTCAATGTCGAAGGAAATGAAGCGTTCACGCATCTGACACTGGCATCCTGCTATATCTGTCCATGATAGTGCAAAAGCAGTAAGTGCTACAACGCGGCCTTAACGGTTCTCTCCCTTCCTCCCTACTCCCCCTACACGCATTATATCGAGTAGCTGCTGTATTATACGCAAGGGGTAGGTTGGGCGATAATGGGAAGGTTGTAAATTGTTACTCATTGGATAGGTACTCTAATAATGAAAATATGTCCACGTAATGTAGAATCGCCATAGTATTCAACCAACGAGAAACCTAAAACTGGAAAATAGCAAATCACCTGAAATTTGATGAATCTTTCACGGCGCAAATTTTGTGCAAACTTGTGAACTATGATTAATCCGTCACTTCCGTGGAGATCCCAGTCTGAGTTTAATCATAAGTAGTGTAGAGAATATGACGCTAACACATGGCGATATGATGGTTGGCGTCCCACAGTACAGCATTCTGCGCAGAAGCCACCATATCACTAACAACTCGAAAATACAAAATAAGGACGATTTGCGCATCTCTTTGAGCAGAAAAAACCCACCGGGTCAATATGTCATCACCACCAAAAAAAACCTCCGGAGGCCTTTAATATAAAACCATGGCAGTTTTATTAACCGATTCGAAAAAATAATATATACGGCCACCAGCATGACCGAAAACATCTATAGAAATGGCGCCCGTCCGCACCACCTCCGAGGCCGAAGTAAAAAAAGTGGGCAAATTCCTGCACTGTCAATTCCTGGCATGTAATTGATAAAAGAGGACTGGCAAGGCCATATAAAATGTTTCTCAGGCGCAGCCGCACGTCTGGGATACCTCCCTCATTTCCGTTTTTTTGTTACCATTCGAGAAAAAAAGGCCGTCGGCACGGACAAAAACCGTCAAAAAAGCCGCCCGCCCGCACAACCTCCGAGGCAAAAAAAATAGAAAAAGGCCGGATCCCGCACCACCACCAAGTGAGCCAAAAAGTTTCTCCCCTCTCCCTGGCTCATCATGGATTGTGCTAAACATGAGCAAAATCGATAAAAAAAAGTGGCGCACGACCACCAAAGCAAAAATTAAAAGGACCGTGTCACTATAAACCACTCAAAAAAACGTGGGGCCGCTGCATCACTGAAATACCGGAAATAATAAAAAAAACGCCCGCGCGCACCACCTCCGAGGTGAAAAAAAAAGAATGGCCGTGCCACTTTAGACTTGATATCCCGAAATAAAGCCGCCCGCCGCACCACCGTTTCTCCAGGTCAAAAATATCTGAGAAATATTTTATTAATTTTATGGGGCCTAACACTTAAAACATGTGCAACCGACCTCAACAACCATTAATTAAAGAATCGAAAAACAGGGATAAAAGCCGCCTCAGAGGAGGAACTATAAACAAAGCGCCCTGTGCCTTTTCAAAATCGATAAAAGCTACCGCCTTCTCCACCGTTTCTCCAGGCAAATAAAACCTGAGAAACATTTGAATCATTTTATAGAGCCAGAGAAAAAAAAGAGGAAAAAAAAGAGAATAAAAAGAGAGAATAAAAAGAGAGAATAAAAAGAGAGAAAACAATTACAGCCGAAACCATTTTATACTTTCAATGACAGTTCCAGATCTGATATAATCACATACATTTCTAGATGAACTTTCGCCCAGAAACACAGGACTCGTAATGTTCGTTTTGTACACGTGTATGATCATACCATAGCCACGTGCTCATTTGCAAGGTGAATTCATGAACTTATTCTGACATATGATGTGTAAATAAGCGCATACATACTCAGACCATCAGCCGGGTTGAGTTGGTGAGGTGTCAAATATTATTCCAGCTCATCATGTGGACCAGAGTTCACTCGTTCAGCGCCCCCGCGTATTGACAATTAATAATAACTCACCTTTCTGATGGCTGCATCAATACCTGCAAACTAAACCGCCCCTCTCTAAGTGTTTACCTGTTTATCTGGGGCGAGAGAGACAGCCATCGGTGGCCATTAGTAAAATCCTGTGCCAGACAATACCTCATAACTCACATGCGTCATTGATGGTCAATCGAATACATATTGTTATTAATAATCAGATAGTATGCGCGATTTGTGTAAATATTCACTGTTTTGCGCGGGAGAGAATATACCACCCCCTTAGCAGCGGGAAAACCCAGACACATTTCTGCCGCAGCGGCGGGTGGTGCAAATTCCCAACATTTCTGCTAGTTATTTCAATTTATGTCGGAATTATTACAATAACTGTTGGCGGTTAGGACAAAGGTTGCGGGTATGTCCTTGTGGGAGACGGCACCTCCGGCCTATGAACTGCCACCTCCAGAACCACCAGAGAAATCCTGGGGGTACCATGGAGCGACACACAAAGCCTGGGGAGATGAGGCAGGTAAATCTGCGAGTGTCTCTGAAGGTTACCCCGGAAACCGTGAGGAAGAGGACGCAGAAGCGCTGAGTTTCTCACACTTTATTCAGGGATCGACATTTCATGGGATGGGTTACATATTCAAGCCGGGATCCTCCTTAATCAGACGGTAAGTGTCACATTCTTATTCGCGGGACAATCTAGATCAGTATTGAAGGAGTTTTGTTATCTAAATGAAAGCTAGTTCATTCTGGCGATTCCGTCTTGTAAGTGATCCTGATTAGTGGTAGTGCAATCTCTTGTAAGTGACGATCTATTGTTAAAGTCGATATCTCTTATAAAACGATCTATTGTAACAGACGATATATTATAACAGACGATCTCTTGAAACAGACGACCTCTTGTAACAGACGATCTCTTGAAACAGACGATCTTTTTAAAAGACGATCTATTGTAACAGACGATCTATTGAAACAGACGCTCTTTTGTAACAGACGATCTTTTGTAAAAGACGATTTATTGTAACAGACGATGTAACACAGTTTTGAAACAGACGATCTTTTGTAACAGACGATCTATTGAAACAGACAATATCTTGTAACAGACGATCTTTTGTAAAAGGCGATCTATTGTAACAGACGATCTATTGTAACATCCGATCTATTGTAACAGCCGATCTATTGTAACAGCCGATCTATTGTAACAGACGATCTATTGTAACATCCGATCTATTGTAACATCCGATCTATTGTAACAACCGATCTATTGTAACAGACGATCTATTGTAACAGACGATCTATTGTAACAGACGATCTATTGAAACAGACGATCTTTTGAAACAGACGCTCTTTTGAAACAGACGATCTTTTGTAAAAGGCGATCTATTGTAACATACGATCTATTGTAACATCCGATCTATTGTAACTGCCGATCTATTGTAACAGACGATCTATTGTAACAGACGATCTATTGTAACATCCGATCTATTGTAACAGCCGATCTATTGTAACAGCCGATCTATTGTAGCAGACGATCTATTGAAACAGACGATCTTTTGAAACAGACGCTCTTTTGTAACAGACGATCTTCAGGTATGTTTCATTATATACTCAGTCAGGTATGTTTTATTATATACTCAGTCAGGTGTGTATCATTATATACTCAGTCAGGTATGTTTTATCATATACTCAGTCAGGTGTGTTTCATTCTATACTCAGTCAGGTGTGTTTCATTCTATACTCAGTCAGGTGTGTTTCATTATATACTCAGTCACGTGTGTTTCATTATATACTAAGTTAGACATGTTTCATCATAAACTCAGTCAGGTATGTTTCATCATAAACTCAGTCAGATATCGTTCATTATATACTCAGTCAGTTATGTTTCATTATATACTCAGTCAGGTATGTTTCATCATAAACTCAGTCAGATATCGTTCATTATATACTCAGTCAGGTGTGTTTCATTATATACTCAGTCAGTTATGTTTCATTATATACTCAGTCAGGTATGTTTCATTATATACTCAGTCAGGTATATTTTATTATATACTCAGGCAGGTATGTTTCAATATATACTCAGTCAGGTATATTTTATTATATACTCAGGCAGGTATGTTTCAATATATACTCAGTCAGGTATGTTTCATTATATTCTCAGTCAGGTATGTTTCATTATATACTCAGTCAGGTATGTTTAATTATATACCCAGGCAGGTATATTTTATTATATACTCAGGCAGGTATGTTTCATTATATACTCAGTCAGGTATGTTTCATTATATGCTCAGTCAGGTATATTTTATTATATACTCAGTCAGGTATATTTTATTATATACGCAGTCAGTTATGTTTCATTCTGTACTCGGACTTGGATATTCCAGGCTAGTAGAACTGGACTCGAGTATCCCGGGCTTGTTTATCTGGACACTAATATTTGTTGTTCATTAATTGTTCAGCCTGACTTGCAGGGAATAACCTTGTTCAGAGAAGGTTTTCACATAGTTTTTTTTATGTGAACTTGGCCTGCACTGTCTAAACTGTCCGCACGCATGGGCCTGAGACCCCCGCATCCCCTTCTTATTGCAATTTAGAAGAAAAAGGGTGTACCTACCGCACCCTCCTTCTCAGGAAAAAGAACGACAAACAAACCTGCCGTACCATCGTATTTTATAATAAAAAAAACCCTGAAAAATAAAAAAGGGAAAACAAAAACATTTCCCGAGAACCGTAAGTGGGCTTGTAGAAAGAGTGGATTTTAGTGTTAAAGAATATATTTAACTCGAAACATCCACTCTTTATACTTATTTGGTATGCAATTTAGGCAAATTTTTGCATAGTTTCAAAAAAGTAAAGAAAAAGGTTCCTGCCGTCTATGTGTATCGGCCCTTAAAAGAGCCTGCCGCTGAAAAAAAAAACCCAGAGAAGCAATTTATTAACTTCATGAAACTTAAGTGTATTCATAAATTCTTCTTTTGCAGGGTTTCCGAAGTTACGCGCTTTGGGATGTATGACACACTATATGACAAGTACATTCTTGGCATCAGTAAGTAAATTCCACATTTTCAGTGCATTCAATAAGCAAAATATTATAGAGTTTGATCTAGTGTCAGTAGAGACTGGCTTCAACACGGCTCAGTCCACTATGAATACCATATGTAAGATTTAATACACTAATGAAGTTAAAAAGAGCAGTGGTTACGGTGGCACCCATATTGATCATTCTCTATATGTATATAAAATGTATACATATCAAGAATGACTCTTAAATATATAATACTCAACATCAATTTCATCAATGCATTTTTTGGAGACATATTCACCTAGCTAGTAGATTTCTACCATTTAGATCCGACTTACAATGCAGAGCAATCATTCGATTACAAGACATTTCTGGAGGGAGCAGCTCACCAGCTCGATAACATGATTCACGAGTAAGTAATAGTCTACTACAAAAAATCAGTTTGCTGAACTATCAAAATGTTTTACTTGTCTTTATGGCAGACATCTATAATCTAGTGCAAATGAAGATCAAGCGATTCCTGTTCCCCATCATACGCCAGTGGCGATTTTCAGTAAACGTGGCTGGTATTTGAGCGATATATATATAAGCTGAACAGTTAGCACGAATACATGGCAAATATGCTAGATACCAACTCAATATGGTTAATTCGCCAAGCTTTCACAGAATCTTTATATCGTGCTTTAAATCGTCCGCTGCCTGTCTTGGCAATCGAACTCTCATCATCAGCAGTAGATGGTTTATTAATTCCCATCAATAGTCCGGGTTAAATATATTAAAGCTTACTAGAAATATCGCTTGTATTAAAGAATTGTCCCCAGGAACTTGTGTTATAACACAGATCTACTGTGATCTCCATGACAACCGTGTTTACATTTGACATTGACAGGTGCACATGGCGAGGGAAACCATGCAACATGTCACATTTTCAGCAAATACTGACAGATTACGGACCCTGTTACACATTTAACTCAGCTGGCCTGCAAGTGGACAAATCAGGTGAGTGAAAAGATATTCTCATGAGCTAATTCTTACACAAGGAATGTTGGTGAGTACAGAGGTAGCTCAGAGCATGTTAGTAAGTTATACATGAGTGAGATGAGAGTTAGTGAGTACAGAGGTAACTCAGAGCTTGTTAGTAAGTTATACATGAGTGAGATGAGAGTTAGTGAGTACAGAGGTAACTCAGAGCTTGTTAGTAAGTTATACATGTGTAAGGTGAGAGTTAGTGAGTACAGAGATAACTTAGAGCTTGTTAGTAAGTTATACATGTGTAAGGTGAAAGTTTGTGAGTACAGAGGTAACAGTTTTACACATGATGTACACATATGAGTACTTGTTTATGTCTTTAACAGGATCCAAGGGAGGTTTGTCACTAACTATGAATATTGAGAAGTACGAGTACACACCTGGGCGACACGATGACATAGGTATCAAGGTGAGTTATAAAGAAATAATATATGTATGTGTGCAGATTTAATAATTCATAGTTAGTCACGAGGTGAAATTTAAAATGTAAAAACCTTTTGATGGCATGTATGTGCAGATTTGCCATATGTAGCATGTTTGTTTGTAGGTTTTGCTGTATGTTGCATGTTTGTTTGTTTGATATGTTGCATGTTTGTTTGCAGGTTTTGCTGCATGATGGTAAAGACTTCCCATTGATGTTGGAGCAAGGATTTACTCTTCCCCCCGGTTCCCACTCCCTGATCAGTATAGAGAAAACAGAGGTTTGTCTGAACATTTATCATGGTATGTTATCATATAGGACATTTTCAGGAGGTTTTCTTTCTGGTTTGTCTATGGTTGTCCGAAACTTTTTTTTCCATGTCTGGTGTTAAATGCTGCATAAACTCATAATAGACAAGTGCAAAAGTTTGGATACCAAATTCTCGAGTTCTAACATGAATTTTGGGACCCTAATTACAGCAGTGGTTTTCTTTTTGAAAAGCAATCAACTTGTCCCTATCAAATGTCAAGAAGGTCAATCTTGATACCTATAACATTTATATGTTCCGTCTTCCACAATTAGACTGCCAGGTAAATCGAGATATTTACACCCATCTTAGGGCCGAGTCAGAATTTCTCATCTGCAGCAAATTTCTGGGAAAACTCTTTAACTTTGTCCTCATAACTTGACTTGATACATCCCTCAAAAAAACATTTCCTTAACTGCACTCTTGTTTGAAAGTCATCAACATGTCTATCTAAATTTGGGGTATCAGCTAGTTGTAAAAACTTTCCATTAATACTTGTCTAGGTAGCATTTTGATTGGCTCAGAGATCCAAGTGACATTTTTACAATAGCTGCACTCGCATAGTCTGCTCTGTAGACAAGCAAACTTTGCATATTAAAGATGAAATTCTCCACACTCAAAGTGGACATCATGATAAGATGCCAGCTTTGTGTAATAGGCATGTCCAGCACATTTATCTCTGGCTGCTTTCCCAGAATTAATAAAGTTTGTAAGGTATTTAGCATCCCAAAGAAACAAATCCTCAGTTTTATGAAATGTGTATCTCTATGACCATACGGCACTTTGACAAAATATCACCATTCACCTCTCCCCCTTTGCTGATACTGAGCCGATTTTTCGCTCTGATCTACAACCTTAAGGAGCCAAAGTGAAAAACAAATATTACGGTTAAAAGATATGGATCTTTAATCGACAGAAGAATGATCTGTGTCAATGACCTGTAAGTGAATTTTGGCCTACATTACTAGTTTGAATTATGATGTGGTAGTTGGTGTCATGCAATTTTTTCCTTGATTTGCCGGGGGAGGGAGGGGGGGGGGGGGTGTTGTCATGGACTTATTATGGGAATTGGGGAAAATTTATCCGCGCCCCCGATAGGAATATTCTGACTCGGCCCTATATCAGTTCAGATTTGCGCACAGGAAAAAGGGCTGCTACACCCTCTTTTTCAAACTAAGAGTATAAAAAAATCCTGCCGCACGGACCTCAACCACAAAGTGATAAATAATTAAACTATCGTACTATTTTATGTGGTTTTATATATTCCAGACGGAATCTCTACCAACTCCCTACGGTACATGTGCACCGGAAGCGGAGCCTCGCTCTATCTGCCAGATAAAGTGTCAGGCCAGTGACATGTTAGAAGTGTGTGGATGCCATGAGCTGTATATACCTCAACATCTAGTCAATGGTAAATGTTATCTACCCATAAACATCTGGTCAATGGTAAACACGATCTGCACAAAAACATCTGGTCAATGGTAAAAATTATCTGTACAAAATCATCTGGTCAATGGTAAATATTATCTGAACAAAAACATCTGGTCAATGGTAAATATTATCTACCCATCAACATCTGGTCAATGATAAAAATTATCTGAACAAAAACAGCTGGTAAATATAATGTAAACACATCTAATGATCATCGATACATTGGGGGTAGAATCACATGCCCCACACAATTACATTTCTTTATGATGACAGCATTGTTTTTGTTTTTACAGTTTCCTATTGCAGCTTAGAGGCATCTCTGATTTGTGATTTCCACGAACAAGGTGACTTAAAAAAAACATCATATAATTTGTGTATTTGCTTGATTGTTGAATGTGTACTTAATAATGAGGCCTTGTTTTTATAACAGAGTTGAACTCAAGCGGTTGTGTTTGTGAAATTCCTTGTGTGACCAGCAAGTATTCAGCAGATTGGTCCTATTCTTATCTGTCAGATATTAGCATCTTCAAGCTATGGAGGGCGCAACCGGAGAAACGGGTAAACTCTTAACATAGATGGAAAATTACTTAAATGATTCAATGTGTGAAAAAACAGTATGAAAAGTGGCCCGACTAGCTGCAAAAAACTCTTAAATCTTGTCATATGGACAAAATGTGAACCGACAAAGAAAATCTGAATAAAAAAACAATGTTCGCAATACTTAAAATCCCAATTAAACCCCTATTTAGTCAGCCCGATATTACATTTTAGTTATCAATTCAAACAGTAACCATCCACAACATGTACAAGAAAGGACTCTCTTATGGTTGGTTGGTAGTACGTTACATCGATTTATTGTTTTACAGTTGGAAGCTGAGCAACAGTATGTGACAACGATGGAGCTCATTGAGAGGGTGCAACCATCAACCGTGTCATATGACACACTCCTGTATAATACGCTCAGGCACAGTAC
>JAXGGS010542584.1:0-10753 GCA_035585475.1 Armandia brevis | reverse complement strand
GGTTCGTTAATCAGCTCGTATCCCAGCACATTGTCGTGGCTTTTAAAGGTGGCCGCCATTTCTCTCCAGAATCTCTCCATGTGAGTGCCAGCTCCGGCGATGTTCAGGTACAAATCCTGGAAGGCGCGGCCAACTGCCTGCAAAATATCAATCACTGGAGATGATCGATATGACGTGGAATAATCAAACGTGTCACACGATATATTCACACTTTTCTGTAACTTGTTATGCCTATATGTGAAAGTTAACCTTTTATAATAAGATCTTATTATTATTCAAGAAATAGTTTAACCGTCCCTGATTAAGTAACTCACCTGTCCCTGATTAAGTAACTCACCTGTCCCTGATTAAGTAATTTACCTTTCCCTGATTAAGTAATTTACCTGTCCCTAATTAAGTAATTTACCTGTCCCTGATTAAGTAACTTACCTGTCCCTGATTAAGTAATTTACATGTCCCTGATTAAGTAACTTACCTGTCCCTGATTAAGTAATTTACCTGTCCCTAATTAAGTAGTGTACCTGTCCCTGATTAAGTAACATACCTGTCCCTGATTAAGTAATTTACCTGTCGCCTGATTAAGTAACATACCTGTCCCCTGATTAAGTGATTTACCTGAGTGAGGTAGCCATCCGCCCACTGGCCCAGGTGTGGGAGTGGCCAGGGGTACTGATGGGGAGACGGTGGGAGTTTATCTATCAGCCACCTCGGCAGCCCGTCATAGGAGCCGAACTTGGACGAGAGCACATCCTGGTGCATGTCAAGTATGACGAACATCTGCCTCTCCTCCAGCTTCCCCACCATCTCCTCTAGTACAGCGATGTAGCTGCGGTTAAACTCTCCCTCCGCGGGTTCCACCCCCGCCCACATCACGCCCAGCCGCACCACGTTAAACCCCCACCCGCGGTACACGTCCAGCCGGCTCTCGTTCAGCATCTGCTCGTCGTACCACGGAAACTGTTTGTGTACCGAGTTAAAACCGTGGAACAGACGCACGCGATTCTCCGCGTCCACGAAATACTGCTCCCGGGAAACCCGCATCTTAGCGACGTTAGTGACGTTAGCGACGTTAGTGACGTTAGCGACGTTAGCGACGTTAGCGACCTGAGCGACGTTAGTGACCTTAGCGACCTTAGCGACCTTAGCGACGTTAGTGACGTTAGCGACGTTAGCGACCTTAGCGACGTTAGTGACGTTAGCGACGTTAGCGACGTTAGCGACGTTAGCGACGTTAGTGACCTTAGCGACGTTAGAGACGTTAGCGACGTTAGCGGGGCGCGAGGCGGCCGAGAACCGACAGCATCCTTCAGCCGCCACGCACAGAAACATCAGTAAAGTCGTCACAGAAGCCATGATATCATTCAGCATGGTCGTCTGTGTCCATCATCCACGAAATCTTCATCAATAATAACCCAACTCTCTCATGTCAGTCCAAGTTTGCGCCGAATCTTCAACAAAAGTTACAAACCAAATCCGCAATATTACGATGACAACAGTTATCAGTTATCAGCGATCATTGTGTGAACTCGTGAACAATAATAAACTGGATGTTTCCTCGTGAGTGTAAACAAGTACACGTATAGTTATAACATTACACGTATATAGTAGTTATTATACCCGTGACATGTGTACTATGTTACAGTACACGTGACCACGGATCATGTGTACTATGTTACAGTACACGTGACCACGGATCATGTGATAAGGAACAATAGTTCAGTGGCCTTTGTTGTGCACACTAGACGGGTGCTCGGTCATAGATTAGGGTGATTGATAGAGTTCGATCACATTATCTAGTGTAAGGATGAGTGGTCCGGGTGCGTAATTCAAGGTTCATGACCCCAATTATACTGAGGCGATGAAGTAGGACACAATGTTTGCGCTCATTAGATTATATTTACATACAGAACTGTTCATCTAATATTTGTATTTAACACGTCACATTAAACATAACTTTCGGGGATTGATATAAACATACATTTTATGAAGATTAAAATATCACGAATTGCATACATGCAGTTATAACATGCATATACATGTATGTATTATGCCGCGCATGATAACCACGCTACAATATGATCAACAACTATTGTTACCGTTACTATCAGTAGTATTATTTAATATTCTTCTGTTCTGAACTGTATTAATTCTATAGCCGAAGCACATATTAGAACATGGTGAATGAATGTATCATAAATTGTTACCATTAATCATGTTGGTGCCATGCAGATCGACTGGATTGTCCCGATTCCTACTTAACCTTTAATTTCTGGACATCTTTTTCATACATTGATGAGGTGTCGTCAAACTCGAATGCGATGCCACCCCAAAATGATGCCAGGTATATTTGAAACATTATTTTTGATTGACAATCCTATTACGTTGGATAGATTTGCGTTCTCAAACCCCCTTACCCGTCATCGCATGAAAACTACAGAATGTCATTAATGGCCAAAATACGTCTCCTTGCCAAACTGGTAACAAGTATTTTCAAATGTCTGTGGGCCAAATAGGGCAGGTAGCCCCCCTTATTGGTGTGACTTTCGAAATATTAAAGGTCGGAAGAAAATTGTGCGTGCTTCTTCACAAAACACCCCGGAGAGGATTTCCCCGATATCATGATTTTTCTTCGAGAAGCAACTTAGAGAATTAAAAAAGTATGTTTCGTCACTGATATTAAAGGCTGGGTAAAATAATTCATTAGTTTCTCAAGTATTATTTATGCGGCCAGCACAGGTTTTTTTTGGGTTATTTTGCCCAGGGACAGTGCGGCAGTTTTTGTTTTTTTCTGAAATGAAACAGGGTAGGGGCGGCTCCTTTTTTTTTCTCGAAAAGTAGGTTGCGGGGGCCTTTCTTTCGACTGGAAATCGGGAGTAGCTGGGAGTGCGGCATTTTTTATTATTTTTTTAATTCTGAGGAAGAGTACAGGTACGTTTTCGTTTTTTTTTAAATCGAAAGAAAAAGGGGGATGTGGGGGGTCTCAGGCCCATGCAGGCGGACCTGACAAATTATTGAATAATTCTATGCAGTCTACCCGGATAGGGAAGTTCTGATTTCAGCGTCATATCATTAACGATAACAGTAGTAAGCTAAGGTGCGTTGGTACTACATCCAGTACTCGAATACTACTCAATACGCCTCCGTGCTAACTGAATAGTTTTGAAAAAGGGTGAACATATTGTTTAAAAATGGCCGCCAGTAGCCAGGTAAAACAAAATTTCTCACTTATTTTTTCTATATCTAATTCATTCATCAATTTAAACGCGTTATATTCAAATCAAGTTATTAGCATTGGAATTTAGAATACTCAAGGTACTCAAAATATGTCCGACTTGAATTAATAAGGTGGCAAAAGCGTAAAATATCATCTTCAGATTTAAAAACAATAAGAAATTTCAGTGCTGATTGTCACTCCCACTGTTGGTCTATTTAAATAATTCAATCTTCTGATCGTGAATCGTATCAATAGCTGTGCAACTAAGTCGATAACTAATGATCCACGGATATACACATTCACGCAGCCTGATGAGCGAAAACTGATTCGCTCGGCGACAGTGGCAGATCCAATCCAGCCAGACTTATCTTAAAAAGAATGCTGCAAGTTTACTTGTGTATTTATTATTTTAAGGAATTCATGTAGCCCCACGGTCTGAAGTAGGAATAGAGAGTAAATAGATGGACTGAAACATTCTAAGCTATGCATTTAATATACAAATCAGTTCAATATATAATAGCATAGAATACACAGATTACTGCAGAAGTTAAGCCATGATAATGATAGTTTTTTCATTCCCCAGGGTAAGCCTGGTGTCATGGCTCACAATAAAAGTGACCTCGCGAAGAAATCAGAGGCAGTTAAGGAAATACACCAGCTAAAAATCAAGTGAGATTCGACTCTTAATTTCCAAATACTTTTCTATCTTTGAACTAGATCATTTGTACGAGGCATTTTTAAAACTGCGTGTCGATTTTTCTTACAGAATCCAAAACATGGAAAGAGAGAAGTCCACACATTTATACAATAAGCATGGTGAATTCCACAAAGACTTTTCCTCTTTTCAAGAATTAGAACTGAAGATGAAATCTGACATCAAGAGTGAAGGTGAGAATTTGGTTTTATTAGTTGGGTAGTTGTTAGTACATTGCGATGCAGACCGCTCTGTCGGTGGTTTTTAATTACATATTTCTTGTTTCAGAGGTGAAAGTCAAACAGCAAGTCAACAAAATCAGAAACATGGTTAAGAAATTTCACAGGGAACTCGTGAACGTTCGTCCAACACCAGAGTGTAAGGCGATTATAAATATTGCCGAAACATTACAGTTCGTCTTAAACTTTGAGTACCGCTGGATACTAACTAATCGATTATTTCTTAATATTTCAGTTGTTGAAAAGATAAAAGTGATAATGGAAGATATAGAAATACAGATCTCTAATTTTAAGGAAAATCAAAGGCAACAGTGAGTAATATTCGTAATATACGTCCATATCGCATTATCTCCATAACATCAGTTGTACAAATATGATATTCACAAATTTTTGCTGCATTGTTCGTAGCTTTAAAAGAAGTCATCCCAAAACCTTGAGAATACATTTTTATTTAAAGCGCACACCTACAAATTTTGCACCGTATGGTTCCAAATCATAATCTGAAAAAACGTTTTTATATGCGAATACAAATTTTAAAAAGTGAACGTTTTATCTTGTTGAACGACTTTTAACAAATGCACTGCAGTGATCTATTTGAATTGATACTCGGTACGGTAGATATCCCTTATAAGGCGGTATTCATCATAACGCGGGTCTAGTGTGTCCCCCGATTCGTGTTTATGATGTTCTCTATAACGCGGGTCCATATAAGATACATGGTATCCGTTATAAGGCGGATTTTTAGGCTTGTCACCCGCTGACCGCCGTATAGAGGATATCTACATATATTCTAAACGTCCCCACGTCTCACATGTCCATGTAAACCCTTTCAGTTTCGAGGATTTGATTCGGGACGAGCGGATAGCGCAGCAGGAAATCTCGGCGCTGGATAAGCGCTTTGATTCGTGGGCTCAGCTCGGCGCCGCGAAAATCCCCGACAAAAAGAAGCACGCGCCCATTCTCTCTAGTCGTGACGTCACCAAAGATTTGCCCCCAGAGGTCGCTGCGTTTGAGGTTTGAGCAACTTTGTTATAACCCGAACTGATGATTATCAAAGATGAAAGCAATTAATTATAATTTATCAGTCAGCCATGCAAACACACTTGGAAATTGTAGAATACTCTTGCAGCTTGTTTCCCTGTAAATCATTCTTATTTTCATCCTCTAGAAATTCGTCGAGCAAAACGGAGGAGTGCGTGGAGGGTGGGACGAATACGATCACGGGACATTCCTCAAGTACAGAAATCGTCACAAGGTAGGTCGTTCAAACAATACAAGTAGAAACAAGATGGGCTCTCTATAAAACGCAGGGTAGCAATGGAGATGCTTCGTAAATACGCAATTGCTCTATATACCACTGGGTAACCTTTGACCCGCGATATTTGTGATCTTAAAGTTGGTGTGAATCTATTCGATGTATTTCACATATACATGGAGCTGTAGTGAAATGATGTGGAATGTAAAATGTCAGATGACACGCCAGACCCTGTTATTAAAAATTTCGTGATAAATCCAATCGCATAATTATACCGGTAGATGGTCGTACCTGTGATGTAGACATCCTTTATACGGCGGTCCGATATCAGTCGGTGTATACATGGATATAAAAATCGGGTCTGTCATGTCCGACGGTTTGATTTCTCTAGTGTTCTCTATAACACGAGTCAAAGTCATGGTGCTCGCCATAAAGCTAGTCCCCCGCCACCTGCCTTATAAACGATATCTACTGTAGTTCCATGTTAAATGTGGCATGGTTTAACGTATTTTCTACATTTCACGAGTTCTTTGTTATATTAACTTGGTTTATATTTGCCTATACCAGGGAAAACTGACGTTTATACGGGAGCTCGCCAGTGGCGCTCTGCCAACTAAAACCGAGCGGGAAATCAGGGAGCACGAGCGCTGGTTCGAGGAATACAACGATCTCAATGATATGAAAAAAGAGGCGATACAACGGTGGAAGGAAAATAAGGAGGTGAGTCAATTAAACTACGCTTACATTTTCACAAACCTACCTTATTATGTGTTAGTGTGTTTTCTAGTAATTGTTTCGTATTTACTTTAGTCAGAAAAAGAGGAGGCGCTAGCAAAAGCGTCAGAACAAAATGACGAAGAAGAAAATAGACTGAAAGAAGAAAAACGTAAAAAGGTATGATTCTGGTGCAAAATAGACATCATTATTCAAACTTGATGTAATTGAAACGTTAATAAATTATCTCCACCTTTTATTGACCGCACGCTGTTGATCGATGTAGATAGGGGGTGATGCAAATATAAAAAAGCGGATTCATTTAGGGAGAAAGTATTATGTTAATTATGCACGATGGCCGAACTGGTGTGCGTGGTTAATTACATTATTACAAGACAAGTCACATTGTTTATTATATATCTTCTACTATTTGATATGTATTATTTATTATTCATTATCTACTACATGTATTTGATATTTACTATTTATTATTTATCATCTACTATTTTATTTTTACTATTGTTATATTTATTATAATTTATTATTATTTATTATTATTTATTATTATTTATTATTATTTATTATTATTTATCATTATTTATCATTATTTATTATTATTGATATACACGCCTGATTGTTTGTAGATGATGGAAGAGGAACGTCACGTGAGGAGAATGGAACTGAACAGGTGGAAGGTGGAGAAAGAGCTGGAGAGAGCTCAGCAACAAGAGATGAAACTGCGAGCAGAGTTTGAGAAGTCCAAGCGAGAAGAGCGTGAAAAACAACGAAAGGTAACGCTCGCATCTCTTTTAACACGCGCCTAAACACTTGCAGTTCTGGCTATATCAGTGTATTTATTTAATTATTTCCCACTCTATCTGATACGGTTCACTGAAAACCGCATTATAGGACGGCGTCACGTATCCCAGTATGAGTGTCTTTCGGTATAAAAAAAGACTGAAATAATGTCATAACCATTATACTGATGGTATATTGTAGTAATAATTGTAAACGACAGGTGAAGACCACATTAGAAAATAAAATAAAATAAATAAATTATTCTTATATAGCTCATTTACAGAGCTCAATGCGCTTTACATGAGTAGAATAAATTAAATATGAATTTAAAATTTAAATAAAAGTATGTAGTAAAACAGCAAATGAGTCAGACATAGGTGTTGATAAAAAAAGTAGTTTTTTAAGGCCTTTGTAAAACTGTTAAAGCTCTTGGTCTCTCTGAGCTTTAGTGTTAGCGTATTTCAAAGTCTTGGTGCTATGAACTTGAATACTGAAATACTGAAGGTATACTGTAGTAATAATTATTAACGACAGGTAGAGACGAGGAAGCAAGTGGAGCTGTTTAAGATGCACAAGGAGGAGGAGGAGAGACAGAAAAAGATGGAAGAAGCCTACAAAGAACACATCGAGTATGAGGAGAAGAAAAAGATGACGACTGATCTCGGTAGATTCAGAGACAGGGTAAGATTGATTCTGTACGAGACTAGGGCAGTAAACTCGCATTTTAAACATGGCGACCCTCACCCGTTGTACGCTTCTAACAATAATTATCGTGTCAGCGAATTTATATTCGCGTTTGACTTGCGGACTATAACCTTGTATTATTCGTCTCTGACTTTCAGGACATAACCTCAGCCAAACAGAAAGCTCAGCGTGAGCGGGAGAAACAGGAGGCAGAGAAAGAAAAGGCGATGCGATCCTCCCGCATGAAGAGTCAGGTCAGTAAATTAAAATAAATAAATAATATTATTAATAAAGCAGGATTTCTATAGCATTACATAGGTTAGTTAATGCATATATAACAGACCAATGATTCATTACACTTTTACGAGACAGTTCAGACGTAATTTGAATATGTTTTAGGGTATAAAAAATGTTTTAGGGTATAAGCCTACTATGGTTTAATGGCTGAACATGTACGCACAAATCGTCATTAAATATGACTATAAAAGCCAAATATAGCTAGCCGAACACAAAGGTCCTTTAAAAATAATCACCAATTTAACCTTAATATGCTTTAGTGTCACCAATTCATATGGACCTATTGCTATTTTGTTTCAGACCTGCACTAGTACCCCTTCTATATCAAGCGAAATTCCACATAATAAGAATCTCCCAAGTCTTTCCGAAAGTCCCCCATTAGATAGGAATTTCTCATCTGTTCTTTATAACGCGGGCCAACATGTCGTTTTACTACCGCCGACACTTACGTTTCTCTGAGGATAAAATTTACTTATAACAGGAGAGCTCACCCTGTTAATGTTTCGCGCTGTATTTGAACAGGTTGAGGCGCGAGTGAGGAGAGATCCCTCTCGCCTGCTGCAGCCCACAGCCGGTTGGAAGGAGCGGCAGAAAGACACGAGCTCCTCGGGTGGACAGGTTCTGCACATGCCACACAGGTCAGCTCATCCCACCAACAACAACTGCGTACAGTATATCACCGATATAACGCGGAATTCGATACAACGGCGGTCTATCATGTTGCCCGTCTGTTTTTTGTATTGATCCCTATGATGCAGGCTGTAGAGGAGTACACAATGACTCGATATAACGCTGTTTTTATCCTTGCCACCACGCTACCCGCGTTATATCGACCATATACTGTATACCGGTAGTCATAATTCTCAACATTTCCTTAAATAATTTTTTACCGGTCATTAAGTTGTTGTTTATATTTTGCAGATCTGTGCCCAATTGGAGACAAGGAGTATCATGATTCCGATTTATAACAAGATTTCTATTAACTCTATTCAAGTTTATTGTAAATGACGTTTTTTGTACAATAATAAACACTATGTCCATGCACTGTTTGCCCATGTTGAGTTGTTTCAGTTTTCAGTCATCTGTCTGTGGGGAGGCATTATAAGTAGTGTAATTATTATTGTGAATAGCGAGTGAATCCTTGTCCTAACATCTACTGGTCTCCTTCATCCTCCCTGTCCATGTATTTACTGGTCTTCTTCATCCTCCCTGTCCATGTATTTATTGGTCTCCTTCATCCTCCCTGTCCATGTATTTACTGGTCTTCTTCATCCTCTCTGTCCATGTATTTTTCTTGTACTCGTGATATTTTTTCCGACTCGAACTCCGCTCCGACTGCGCAGGAGAGCATCGACTGAATATTTCTCTCCTCCCCACCACCGAACACGTATCCATTTGCTTTGTCGATCACTTTCATCACCCGTAACATGCATTCTTTATCCTGAAAATATATATAGTTAAACATGAGAGGAGAGTTATGAACTCAGAGAATCTGATGGTATACCCTGGCATACATGTATGTGCAATATGTCAGCACGGTTATGGCTGATATTATAAAAAGGTTCTGGTAACAAAATTCAAGTTTCCATATTTGTTTTGTCACCCCCCATCACGTCTAACTTGTGTTTTATCAGTTGCCAATTCAATAACCATATTAATAATTATATCAATAATAATAAATAATAATAATAATGTATTTAGTGGCAGTGTCAATGTGCATATAATGTGAAACATTAGCGTCAAATGTGACCTTACTATTCCATGCTCAACTACATTCTACAGTCATAGAGGCAATGATTATAACAAGTAAATGACAACAATGGATTGTGTCACAATGTATCGATCTATGTGTATAAATATTGTAGATAGTGTAGATAGTGTAGATAGTGTAGATAGTGTAGATATTGTAGATATTGCAGATATTGCAGATATTGCAGATATTGCAGATATATTGCAGATATTGTAGATAGTGTAGATATTGTAGATATATCACTGACCTGAATGTCGAGCACCGAGAAGCTGACTAAACTGTAATCCTCGATCACACCCGCTAGCGCTTCGTTAAACTTCTTATACTTTTTGAAAAATGGATCTTCCTAAAAAAGTAAAAACGAATATAAGAATCAGCCTCAGATAGACGATTAAAATGGACGATTTTAGTATATCAGAACCTCTACATAACGCGTTTTTCTGTGTAACGCGGGTCTGGAATGCATAGTAATATATGGCACCTTATTACAAGACAACTCGACTAACCTGTAATTGCATATACATGTACCCACATGTATATGACGGGCTTTATTTAAGAACCGTTAGCTAGTTCTTTACGCTGTGTTAATGATGACATTTTCTACTTTCTTTTACTGATAATAGTGGTGTTTTTAAACGTGTGATAGGCAGAACCCGGAAAATGCAATCATTGATGATGGTGTCAGATGAGCCCCTTAGAATACGGACGAAAATTGCATCAACCCAGAGCTCCGGTCAGCAAATAGGTTCCTCTGTTTCATTAGAGAGTCGCACCTCTCTTCTTAATGTAAAGATCAATAGGATCGTCGAGTTGTCTCAATTCAGTCGAGTTGCCCAAAAGCCAGTCCAGTTGTATGTGGACCCATGGAACGCGATTTCTGAGTCTTCATATTCTTGGTCACTACTCCTAATAAACCCAGTACTTACCGCGAGTAAATCGAGCAGCTGGGACAGATCCAGAACCTCGGTGAAGTAGTCCAGATTGAAAGGCAGGCGGCCGTATTTCTCGATTAGATCCGCCTTGGAGAGAATGTTCACGTGCGGCAGCTCGATCTGCAGCATGGTGGAGAGGGACGTCAGCAGCACGGAGATGAACTTGGAGGGGTCGG
>JAXGGS010542473.1:0-10753 GCA_035585475.1 Armandia brevis | reverse complement strand
GAGATAATAGATAATCATATGTCTAGGTCGAGGTTGTAATGAAGTCATCGTTACCTGCTTACGCATACTGATCGGATCCGACGTAATCCACAACTGTTTGATAACGTGTGAATTTAAATTGTATGTTTTTAGTACTGAGCATTGTGCACAGTGATATAACCTCACTGAACAGTATGATCGAACACTAACGTTTATATATTGGTTGGTATGGGCTATTGAAAGATCAAAGTACTTATAGTTGGAGGTTTGTCGTTTACAGTGATTACTCTCAAGTGGATTCCTCTTGATTTATAATACTTACAGTAAGACCCATTGCCTCTGATGAGCTGAAATGAAGTTCCTTTTTCGCGAGGAGAGGACTTGATGTCTTACTAGTCCATAATTTCCTATCGACAACAAGGAGGAAATGGACCTATTATCAGTTCGCATTTGTTAATATGTGTCACTACCAAGAGGTATCAATTACTATGGAGGTCATCCGCCAATCCTGGAAGATCAAACGCATGTTTGTCCTTCGAGATAAATCTTTTCCCGGTACTTATCTTATGATTGAGTTGAATAATACATTATGGACTATCATTCAAATAGATGCACAAATTCAACGCCCCTGCGTTGACAGTATGGCCTCTCAAGGTATCTTTGATGATGAAGAAATGTCACTCAATTAACACAGATGACGTATATGCAGGTAATATCTTTCTAAGACAATATAGTAGCATATACAGATTGACAGATATGAACAGCTGCAAGCCCGACTCCATCACAATGTATGACTGCAGAGAAAATCCTCACTACTTTAAATATTCATCGTCAGCTATCGTCAGTGATAGGCGCCACTACATGTGAATACTATTATGATGTTAACCTATCATACATTAACCCAGGACTTACATTTAGATATCCTCGTGTTATTGATGAATTCAATCAACCAGACAGCAGTTACCTATCCATATGTCACGGACAGTTTTGAATCATACATGTAGGTAGTACAAATGGTAGATGAGGTATCGCTGCAAATAGTTTACGGAAGCTGTGTGATTAAGACCAGTTCATAGCTGCGCAAACATACTACTGTCACAGTGAGTAGTACCAGAAGCAGCGAGCTTTTCTGCAACTGTCACGTCGTGTTCGAGAATACATTTACTTGATTATGACTGTTCTCAAAGGACGGTGTTTTTCGAAACCTACAGAGTAATAACCACAGATATATAGAAATTCTACAATTATATAATCATACTCTATACATTGGTAATACTCGAGTGATATTTATGGTTATCGTAAGTTAAAAGTGGCATCGCACGTTAATCAGATAGCGAAGAGGCATCATTTCCTAACCAATCACTGAGTGGATTACATTTCAGTCATGGACTGCAGTGTCGAAATCGATGCTCGCATATTCACGAAAACTGTTTAATAATTCTTTACATGGCCGTATATTTAATCGTCGATAAATAAACTCAGTAAATAATGTTCTTACCTTCCTCTTAAGTCCTTGAATTGCCACGTTTGTTTGGAAGTACACGAGTAATATGAAGTCATGTTAACATGTTAAAAATCAAGTTACAAGCTGATCACCGAACCATAACATCGAACTCATCCACTTACCTCCAATGAAACATAGCATATCTCTGATCGATCTTTAGCAGGTGATTTAATGCACGCTAATGCTCGTAAATTAGATTTAAAACCTGATGCACAAACCGTTGTACAGCAATCATAAACACTAAAGTTGATTTATGTGAACATTAATCAACAGTTGGCCTCTGATATCGTTAAAGATTTCGGGGTGGTCATTGGTAAGCGGCTTAAAATCTCCCCAAGTCATAATTTGCCTTATCAATCAAAGTTTGATTGAACATACGCTTTAGGGAGGATAGGTGGGGAAAGAAGAACATGAAGGGATTTGTCGTCATTTAAGTGGTCAATATGACGATGTAATGTGCGAAGATCACCGTGAGTGACTGATGATCGGTGTGAGTATGATAGCTTATGAATGATAAAAAATGAATGACTCAAGTGATGCGCATGCAAGTAGTATAATGTGTTGGTGCTACTCACAGTTCGCTGGTGAGGGAAGAATTCCTGGAGAGGGATTTTGGTGAGAGTTCGAAATCACTGTCGGATCTATAGAGAAAAGACTCGCGTCGCTGTGGCAGGTTCTGTAGAACCAGTCCAGAAGACGGACTAACACCCTCCAGGGGACTTCTGTTGGGGGACGTCCCATTCTCTACGTCAAAACTGTAAGTAATAAACACATCATTATAGGTATAATATATAACACGATTGTTTAAATGTGAGAGATGCTCGAGATAATAACTGATCTTCCATCCCTCGTATATACATTATGATTAACAACAGACATTAGCAATTTATTTGTGTAATTATATGTGACTATTCCACATTGAACAAATGACCGGGTTTAATATAAAGCGATGTTATTCGATACACATATCAAGTTTAATTTCTAATTGGTCATACTCCTATTCTAGGACACACTTCCTGATTGTCCCTCGCCTATTTGTACATTCAATTGGCGATACACGTTAATTGAGAGTGGGCGAATGCTTTCTGACCACCTTCTAGTGATAATGATCGCGTCACACAAACATCTAAACAACGCTTCAAATAAGTTAAAAAGAGGAAAATCTAACTTTAAATAGAATATGATATTAAAGGCAGGCTCTCCTCCATTATTCCAAGCAATTGGCCGCCTCCACAAATTCCTACCTGAAGTGTACAAATGCTGCAGCTGCTATCATTTCAACTGCACGCCTTCTTTCATTTAGCGTATGAACCTGGCGGCACAACGAGTTTAATATAAAACCTTAAGCCAAGCCTGATGAATTTTTTACCAAATTTTCCACGAGCGCCCCATTGATCGGGCACGAAGCGGACCGGATTTACAGATTAAGCACAGGACATCAAAAGGAGATCTCAGGCATTAACCATCCGTGAAGAGGCCCATGATGCAACGACAGAGATAATCGAGTACCCTCAGAGCAGGTGCTTAACGCCGCCGCTTCACCTGTTCAATCTGCGTGCAAAAAGTGGGGGAGTGGGAGGGATCGATAAAGTATCAATTCGCACATCGATCCAAGTGTGTGAACGGTGGGCATTGTTCGGTAGACACCTACATGACAACCTATGACAACATACATGTCATAATATATCAGTAAAACAAATTAACCACGTCTGGTACTTTTACACGTTTTGACTTATAAAATGTCCTCGTGTCTGACCTTCCTATGGGACAGGAAGTGCAGTGGCTTCCTATGCATGAGTAACAGGCGGAATATTACGCACGCATGACGAAATGTGAAGGATAAGAGCTTATAAGTTCGATCAATGACACATGACTAATCCGTGGCACACTGAATAAGTATCGATACTTATTGCACCAGATTACCTACTTAGTGCAATATTACTCTGCAGGTTAAGTTTTCTTGACTAGACAAATACCGGAGGAAATATGGTTGTAAACGGAAATATACTGTGCAATCGAAATTCATGGTGGGCAGCGTGCCATTAAAGTCAGTATCACCGATCTGAACGCATGGAAGCCACCACAATGCTTGGGTTTGGGTCGAGACGTGTGAATGAGCATCTTGCGTGCAGGGCAAGAAAGTTCGAACAATTCATCAGACATTTTTCATGGCCATTGCACTGTCGAGTTTGAAATCTAATTAGGTCGTCGGTCAAGCGAGAATCTTTCTCCCACACGTCACAACAGAGGAATGAATGACAGTAAGCAGACATTCTATTGATAGTTCTGTCACATCAAATGTGATTAATCGTATCACATATTGCCAGCTATCGAATTAGCAAATGAAAGTGTTTAGCCTCGAATGTCTAGTTTACCAGTCCAGAAATAATTGTTAGGCGAAGAATGCGTACCTTTCTGATTGCTTAACATGAAAAATAGAATTTGATATTTACAAGGGGTCTTTATAAATACATCTATGTAAAACGCTTATAAGAGCGTTATATTATTTGGAAAAGCTGCACAAAATCGATACAAGTCCTTGTACAATTACATTTTATCATATTCCTATAAGTATACCTTATATCAGGGTATATCTATCCAAGCTCATTTAGGACGTAATGATACAAGTGCCCGTGGGAAGAATATACTTAAACTGGCAACGACACTTAGAGCGACACAAATTTTGCCGACTAAATATTAGACGTTGGATAATACAATGTATGCGTATTGACAGATAAAAACCATGCAAAATGGTTTACAAAAAAGGCATACCCTCGTTTTTGGTTTCCATTAGAGAGAGGCAAATAGTCTTTACTGCCTATCCTGATAAAACGATGTTCTCTTCTGTTTTCCATTGTGTGTAAAAGTACGTTAATATAAACAACTTAGCATGGGCACGATGCAGAAAATAGATCCTGTTCCTATCGACACAAGTGCCAAGTTTTATCCTTTGTATCGTATCAAATACCAGGTTACTTCATGTGCATCACACTCCTGGCTTTATGTAAAAGCTTGTTGCAGTACACTGGTACAAATAATAAAATATCCTCAGCTACATTCATTAATGTTTATACATGTAAGTTGTATCGTCCAGTGACTGGGTTACGTGCAAGCTATAACGTCCTGCGTTAATAGTACCCACTCCATTCTCCCCCTGATGAATTCATTATCAAATATCGATTGAAGTGTGACAGAGAATGAATTCAATCAGCTAGGTCGCAGTGGTTTTTGTGATTTGCGGCCTAGCCTTGGGGGGTAGGATTACTCCCGAGTCGGCAGGAGAGGTTGAAGAAGTTTTCCGGGGTTGTCTGGCAATTCTCACTCCTTCTGTGTGCAGTCAGCCGGCAAGACAAATCAGTAACCCCTGAGTTATGGGTTCAGCACATGACTGCGAGGATACTCTTTTGTCTCTCAAAGGGGGGTTTGGATCGAATAAGTTGACATTTACCAAAATGTTATCCAGCAGAGAGGAAATGACAAGCCTTATTACATATATATATTTGTAAATTAACGTCAGCTTATAAAACAAATTCTGTGGACGTATTTCTAGATTATGACTTGATTGGCATCAGCTGACCATAGAATATAACAATAAAAAAACTTAATATGAGGTTCCTTTACTGCAACTGTATCCTCCTCTTAGAAATCTGTAAAAAGTTTTTCGAGGAATTATAATCAATTCGCGCCAAGATGATTTCATTCACCAAACCAAACATTACCCAATAACCGGTACGTAGACACATTTCTGTATCAGAAGGAAACAATTATAAAGGAAAATGTGACAAAGAGACCAAGGTTTCTCAAGAAAAAACAATTAGTTAAAGACAATGCATCCGTCTGTAGTCACCTTGCATTAAGTGCCCATCTCAGATCCCAAAATATCCGACGGAGCTGAGATAAATGTGTGTATGGCACCTCTCAAACATAAAAAATGCCTCGTAGAAACCTTCTAGGCATTTATAAATAACCAACTTTTCGGTCATAGACATTCTGGAAATGGAACTTGAAACAACGCTGGGCTCCCTATTCTCTCATAAGGAGGATAGAGATCCGTGGAAAAATATCCTGATTCACTGATAAACCACGTTAAGGTACCGAAATACAAAGACGCACCCGTTTATGTCACACGCAGCGTATATTTATAACCTGGGCTTTGTGACAGCAGTTGTATTGTCGCAGATATCGGTTATATTGGGATACAGAGGCCAGCAAAGGCGTGAATCACATACGACGCCCACGCGCGATATGTGATGTATGCACACAGCACAATTATAAGACAGGTACAGGTGTGAGGAGAGAGGCCCCGGGGAGTGTAAGCTTCTGCAGTCAGCAGTACACAGGAGAGGCACCACTGAGTTCGTGCAACGTAAGCTGCGTATTACACGGCTAATTTAGTCCTCAGATTCCCATTGTCGCTGCATGAACACCACCAGAATCTAGTATACAAGGGGATGCTCAAAAACAAATACTCAAACAATGATTTATACCGTTAGTTATACTTTTCAACACCAATATAAGGTAGTTGACGTGAATATAATTATAATCTGTGCATTAATAATTAGTTCTTGTGATAGAGCACCCAATTGCTGAACTATTTCATTTCATTGACCCGACGACACAAATCGTATATGTAGGGTAATTGATACAACGTTTCTATGAAATGAGCATACATGTAGGTGAGAAAAAAGATCAATTCGTTCTTTTACAGAGTATAATTGTCCTTCTAGGAATCTCAACGGCAATGCATCATCTAGTTACATGCAGGCAGCGCCATGTCATTGAACGACTTTCCTGAAGGAAGAAACCGGTCGGACGTCGTCTATCATTACCCCAGAAATGTAAAAGTAAAATGTGTACGGGACTGGCAAGGTCACTGTGGTTCACAGACAGAAAGAGGACACGCGGACGGCGGCGGTAGATAGTAACATTCCGAGAACGCCTGGTAGATATTACCCGCCGAGTCAGCGCACTGTAGGTAGATACCTGCCAGGCTCAGTGATATCATCAGAGATACGGGCTGGCAGCCTAAATAAGCTCCCGAAAAGGGTCAGATATAATCAACCCAGATTTTCTGATGAGAGGTTTACACGTTTTAACACTTTAGTGTATCTGTTTGTCGGAGACACCTGAGGAAGGGTCGAGTGCAGTCATGAGGTAAAATCTACAATATTTGAGGAAGTTTGAATTTATGACTCAAATTTCCTTTCAAATAGCACCTATATTAAAACTCGTCCTTTAAGACGGTTTTGACATCTAAGCTGAGAGCACAAGGACATGGATATATAGGTTCACAGAGTTGGCTGCGAGGAGTCTGGCTGTGCAGATGTTTTTCTGACTTCAGATCATGTTTAAGAGGAAGATCCATGCTACTAAATATCAATATCACTGCATATTTCTAAGAAGACTCATGTTTTGGTACTATGACCTTCCCTCCTGTATTTTCTCGCGCGTAATAACATAACGACCCCATCAGAGGAAGGATGGGTCGGGAACAGGATACAGAAGACGACAGATGGGGAAGCAGTATCACAACCCGAGGCAAGGTCTGCACCGGTCGCTGCGTGTGGGTGTCTGGTTTCATTAATCTCGTATCGGTGTGTGATGGTTAGCGCCATGCAAGCATTACACAGATACCAACTTAACCTGCACACCCTCCTCCCGCTCTTGCCTGTGTGTTTTACATCACTACAAACACGAGCGCCTAGCCGCAGGTTCACCAGAGTGCAAACTCTGCTCAAATTGCCGACCACTTATTTTTATACATGCCCATGACCTACATTGCATTAGAAGCAGAGGTGCAGGGCGCTGACTTCCTGAATAATCTATTTCCTGGAGTGAACATGGCGTATTGACATGGACATATACCTGTAACAATCAAGACGCTTTAGCAGCAGGTTTTTATAGTTGGTGTTCCCTAAAACATGGATCTCCTTGTTTAACGCTATCGTACGATTTGTTATGCAAGTTCAGAAATAAACCAGGAATTTGTAGCGATTGATTCAAAATTCCTCGAGGGGGTCATGGTTGAAATCCGAAGAGTAAGTGTGTACTTACTATGCACAAGTTCAGATTTTTGGCTCTTACCGGGTGCTTAATATATATATACTCTAACATCCCGCCCGTCTACGTCAGTGTCGGTAATTACACCATAAATAATATACCGTGGTATCGTGGCTATGTCTTTGTTATCTGCAGGACAGCATAGAAAAATATACAGCCAGGTATGAGGATGTAAAGATAAACCGATGAGGCTGTTTGTGTTTGTCTGTGTATCTATAACCGGAGGTGGTGCTGACTAATCCGTCCTGGCTGGGGATAATCCCCCCTCCCCGGCGATAATCCGTGTAGCTACTCACCTCTGCTGCTCGTCCTTACCCTCCTGCTCGGATTTATGACGCTGGAACGCCGTGGTCCATGCCTGACCCATAGATTAACTCGCTTAATCTCTTGCAAATCCGCAGGTATCTTAATACACATGTTACACAACTGTTTGGTGCGGCCACACTACGTATGTAAATACGTAAATAAAACCGTTCCTTGGTCCGTCACCGTGTGCGTAGCCCGTGTACATCGGGCAGAGGCTCTGAAACTGTCAACACCCAGTTTTGTACATGTGCAGGCCTAGAAATGTCTGGTCTGTCCGGGAAATGCCAGCAGCTACGTCAGAGGTAGCAGGAAGTGAGATGGGTGGCAGCCAGCCTGTGGGTACCTGTACTGTGTGTGTCTGCGTGTGTGCTGGTTGGTGTAGGAGGGAGAGGGGACGCCTTCAGTAAACATCCCCCAGGCTGCATCTGGCTCCCCTCCTCTGAATCATCATCAAAACTCCATCCCCAGTCATGTTAAATCAGCGCAAAAACATGCACGCTGCATCACAGTAATACTGCAGCCATGGCGTCAGAGGTTAATGCGAATACTGGCCGTGGCCATGTTACAGTAATACATATCCTGTTCCTCCTCGCATACCACATGTACTTCATCTACCGGTATAGTGCCATAGAGCTAAATACACATGTATACGGAGTTCTTCACATGATATATTCCATACAATACAAGATGGGATGAGGATGTAACAAAGCAGCGAGTGATGGGACGGAAAGTCAGACGTCAGCTGTGATCTTTGTCTGTGCAGCGACTAAATCATGTCATCACCC
Source organism: Armandia brevis (assembly GCA_035585475.1). Taxonomy (NCBI): domain Eukaryota; kingdom Metazoa; phylum Annelida; class Polychaeta; family Opheliidae; genus Armandia; species Armandia brevis. Next base: position 2,119 of record JAXGGS010542473.1, on the reverse strand, counting down.
AGTTACCAAGGCAATGTGATATGCTGCCTGGAAACTGTCAAAACCCATCCCTGTATAGCGTTACCGCATCAGTAATCATTGTCACCACGGCCATCATAATTTGTATATATCAATTGTTCCTTGTATAATATGTTATTGTAATATCAAAGTCAGTGTAGTTCATTCAGCGAAAACACATTGTTTACGCACGCTCTGTTGCTAATATAAAAAGATCTGTTGGATTTAATCACTATGACGGTCTTCAGTAGAGGAAATTGCATCAACACCTAGGGTTTTAATTATTGTGTAGAACTATGACAATTTTTCCTTTCACGCCGATATCATACCTAATCGACACAATCATTTCCTGACCAAATACAAGGTATATAGCTTACTAGGTTCATGTGAGGAAGCGTCAGCATTGACTTGTTCCAGACGATGTTTGTTTTAACCGTGTGAGAAATAAAATACGGAACTTCATGACAACAGCGACTTAAAAACTAGAAACAAACGGAGCTTTGTCTATGAATGAGGCCTATTGATAACAAAACGTCCTTGATAACGGAGAGATGTAATATACTATTACTGATTACCTGACCTACTTATTGAATGGAGAAGCTCAATGCTCGATTTATTAATCAGACGAGTTAGACGACAAAGGGAAGGTAGCGTGTGTCTTTTTCGGGAGTTCTTAACAATCAGTTCCAGTCATATAAATGCGGTCTGAGAAGCGTGTTTCAATCGCGTTTAATATTATAATATCGCTGATAAACACGATGCTAGGTAGAACAACGCACGCTTTAAACATCACCTCCGCCTACGCTCTCCATGTTTTTCATACACCATCCTCGGGGTACACATGTACATCAAGCATAGACGTCTACCGTCACATATTTACAGATCAATGAGTTGAGTGTGTTCTTCAGACCTTTAAAACCGGTTATGTCTCGTACAGTAAGCAATCTAGCACTGAGGTTAAGGTTATGAAAACAGAAAAGAGGGTCGTCGGGCGGTAACGAATTCAGCTGAGCACAAGGAGTGCGGAAGACAAATTGACATCGGCAAATTACCAACATGACTCGGTAAATAGATTTATTTGCGTAAAAGCTGAAGCGTTTAGTTTGGCCAGAGCTGACCATTAGCGGGAACATTTGCCGGCCTCAAGAAAATCGGTTGGAAATCACAGGCCGCCTTCCAAGACGGTATCAAAGTTCTCCGACACGGGGCGGATAATTGAGATATGCTGAGCTTTATTCAGAGTGACGTGGCTGTCGCAGCAATTCGATTCCAGGCATCGAGCACTTCTAGTGCGGCACCGTTAATGGTGACTCAGCCTGGAAGCGTATCGGAGGGTTCGGGGCCCTTGTAACCAGAATTTTATGTGATTTTTGTGCGTGTTTTCTATTAAATGGGCACATCTATCTCGCGGCGGTGTCGGTGACTGAGGAAGGAGACGGGTTGAGGACACGGCGTGAAATCAAGGATGTAATCAAATCAACGATGCGCTCCGTACTGACGTCACATAACGTGGCGGAACATTGTGCGTCCTTCTCTTCTCTCGGCTACCTCCTCCATCTAACTACAAACAGCCCAACAAACAGCCACCAAACCACCAAGTGTGCGTCTCTATGCCACCCGTAATCGCGTAAAGAATCTCCATAATTAGTGTGCGAGGCTCACCGGCTCAAATCAGATAGAGGAAAGCCTAGGGAAATCAAAGCTTTTTTCCGTCTTTTTATCTTATTTTATCACTAGTAAGATGGATCTGGACTCGAGCACAGACGTGATGTATCTCATCCAATTTCACGTAGTTTTCGCTTTCCTACTTCAGTGCAACTTACAATAAAGACCGAACGCTCCGGTTTAATACGTTTCATGGGAAAACTCGGGAACGCGATCGCCGGAAATTCGAAAGCTAAAATAAATTCATGCAATTATTACGTTAGCACCGCGCGCATCGACTGATTATAATGTGAGTAGGCAATGACAAAGCGGTTCGTTATGCGAGCCATCGGCAGCCTGCAAAACTGCGCGTGATTTTAGAACTCATTACTGCGACAGCGAAATACCTGCTGGCTCCGTGATTATGTCCGCGTGTAACTAATACGATAACAACGGCGACTCGAGTATTCTGTGAATT
>JAXGGS010542362.1:0-10754 GCA_035585475.1 Armandia brevis | reverse complement strand
CTAAAAATTCAATAAGCTATATGTAGCGATCACTAGTTCGGAGAACATTAACACGGAAGTTAATGGATATTAACCACACGAGTAAGATCTACACATACGGATAAACATAGTGATCCCAATATATATCAATGCGCATTAATATGAATCAAGATGTGTTAAGAAATGAGTACTCCCACGAAAATGCTTGAATTCAACATGCTTTTCATCGGTCGGCCACATCGTTTTTCAGACACTGATGCCCACAAATATTCATTGGATTATACTGATATTGCCACTCTTGTACGTACATGTGCGTAAAGGTATTGTGAAATGAGTAGAAGATATTTCTTGATTGTCAGCAGTAAAAATGGTAAAGCCATCGATGTGAGAAATGAGTCAAAAATACCAGGAACAAAGGTCTGTATATCTATAAACGGTAAATTGTGCTTGCAAAAGAATTAAGATACGCATGTACCACATATTGTAATGGAAATTAACATACAAAAACCTTTGCTCTCGAGTAGGTGTGCCTGTGGAAGAAGCACGGCAGAGACAACCAAATTTGGTATCGAGATGAGGAAACGAGGACCATACGATGCTTGTGTAATGGACTGTGTCTAGAAAGATGTAAGAGTCATATACTGCGAGTGTCTGTACTATATAGTCGTACTCTTTTTCTGAATCCTATCATTGTTGTATATATTCCGTCGTGACAACTCAGGAACAGCTTCATCTGTACATATCAAGTTTATAGGTTCCTTCTCCTTCTGGTATGAAACTAATTAGATAATCACAAAATAAATGGTTAAAGTGATCATCCTCAATTTCAAATTCTGCATCATAGCTTTTAATGTGCGAGATTGATTTTGTTAATTGTACACCCTTTCCACGCAAAGCTTCCTGTTACTTTTTGGGATTAACAATCAACATTAATAAATATAAACGAAACTGCCGGTGAAATGATATGATATCAAAAAACATCTATGATAGCCCATGGATATATTCCCCATTGAAGTGAATTTAATCTTATATTTACCTTATTTTCAAGCTCAGAATGGGACTGTGGTAGTGAACGGTTACAAGCCGGGAGATGAGAACCAGCAGTGGGTTATAGACCGGGATATAGTGAGGAGTATCAGATGTATGGATGAGGTATTAGATATAAAGGGAAACAGTCCGTGGAACGGTGCCGACGTCATAGTATATCCATACCACGGTCGTAATAATCAGAGATGGACAATTCAGGCTCATATGGTGACATACAGATAGATTAAGATTATGTTACTTTCCACGTATTATATGTATATTTGTACATGTACAGACAGCCATGATATTTAATAATCTGAATTTGTATGGAAGCTTTGCTTTAATGAGTTAATAATCTTAAATAATTTTGTCTATAAAAGCATAGGGTAACCAGTAACAATGTAATAAATGGTTTAAAACTGTTCATTTATTCATATGAATGATTCCATTAAATGATATGAAGTAGTGTTTGCCGCTTAATCGTATAACCAGTCTTAAAAAAGAAGTGATCCAAATGGTACTTAATTAAGAATAATAAAAAACACTCAACGCTCGCTTTACCTCCATGAAGCCAATATAGAACTTTAATATCATGAAAGGTGTTGAGATATTTTTGAGCAATCATTTGTCTAAATATATAGCAAAATAAATGTTTTAATGCATTCAAAGCACGTTCCTTGTGCACTTGATAATCAATCGACCTAAAGAACACATGTGTGAATCAATATTTGATGTGATAAAATACTTGCCTATGTTGTTATTGTTTGCATGGAGTCATGTGTACAAACATGAACTCATGAACATTGACCTGCATACCTGTGTACCTACTCGACCACAGTGTTTATCTACTCACGTATTGACTACGCTCAAAACAGATCAACAATGGCTAGGATTGTATACCTGGGTTAACATTTTAGGGATTTAAACCTTAAGTATTATAACACATTGTCCATACGTGGCCACCTTAGCTTATCGTCATCTTGAGGTAGGTAAATGTCAGGCAAAGGCGGTTTATTAACATGATTTTGATACTTCTTAGTAGTACTGATAATATAAAAGATTGTCCATTTTATATTTTTTTATGACATTCCAGATATGAAAGTAGACCATTCATGTTAAAACTGTGTTTGATTACTCAATAATATACGTAATAATTGAATCGATCAATGATATTTCATGAGGTAGCAACCTTACGATTGCATTATGGCAGCTGAGAGGGCCAAGTGATCCCGGACACACTATGCAATATTTCTAACCTTTTTCACTTTCAACTTATTTGTATATAATATTTATACATCTTAATTGATTATACACTGTTAGATAGCCCTCTAGATATCTCTGATAGAGGTGCATGGTTTTTTATATTAGGTATATCGATCATCAGCTACCGGTAATTACTTTACAACAGTTATAAATAGTACACAGTTTATTGCTTATTTACATCACGAACACATTCAAATAGTGTAACGATTTACAGTTTCAAGCATATATGTATAGTGATGTTTGATGTTACAAGTATATACATGGCTAATTACATGCTATAATTGCATGTGCATTTGGGTTATAGGAAATGCAGCTGTACGCATTATTTATACCCTGTTGTGGCTTTATATTAATGATTCTCGTCGTTACTTCTTATATCCAGTCTTTACTACTTCTGAATACAAATCCATCATTAACTCAGTGCACTCTTCCCCTTCAAATGTAAAATATATTGACCTAAACAAAATGTATTTGTTCCAATAACAAGTTTGTGTTTAGGACCAAAGTTCAGAAATCAATGTCAATTTATGAATATAATATAAGCCTACTCTCAGGTTCATCATCGTCCATTGACAAATCAAACACAACGTTCTCTACCAGCAGAGTAGAGTTACTGGAGCCTCGGTTTGAGTACAGAGCACTTTGTGTGGAATGATAGTCAGCTCGTCCAATCCTATCTCTGGGTTGCCAGCAACAAACTTAAAATTACAATTAAAGCTAGGCTATAAGCGAAGGTATCCTTATTCCATCAGAACTTCACAAATGTGGAAACATCATTTATAAATGTTTGTTCTTAGGCAATGTCTACCTCTTGTACGGATCATAATCCAACACAACAAGATAATAATTAGGCAAAATGCCACTCCAAAAACTGCCAGACGAATCAGAAAGACTGGCAATTCTGAATGAACAAAACAACAAAGACATTATTTATTTCATACGTTTCTCTGAAAGACACTCTTTAGATCAATTTGTGGAATGTGCACTTATTTACTCACTCTTTTTTTCAGGTTCCAGTGTCACCATCTTTTGATTGACGTCATTTCCTGCAAGGCATGTCCACGTGAATGCATCCTCTTTACTACTGATCGCCAATCCCTGCCCTTGACTGACAACTTCGCCATTCTCGTTATCCAACCAGGTATAATTACAAGGTGGGTTACACTCAGCTTGACATTTCAAATGCCACTTGGTGCCATTGCGCTCTCGGGTCACCCGGACATTTTTCGGCTCAACTAATGAAATACGGATCAAGGCTCATTACGATCAGATATAATGCAATTTTATGATCACTGGTGAGAATGATATGTTAATAGTGTATGCAAATAACGACTAATTGTTGTGTACTCACAGAGCTGTCTGACTCTGATAACGGTACTCCTCTCAGACGTCCTGTTAGAACCAATTTCGCTGGCGGCACAAGAATAATTATTTATGTCTGACCCGATGGGGATTGCTAGTGCGTCAGACAATGTGTGTTTAGTTTTGTTGTTGACGTAGAAATAAAATTCCATGTTTGGGCGATAATCGGCTGGCTGTGATGTGGATGTGACGTCACATATAACGTGACTTCCGGCCTGGCGGACACTTGGGTCACTTGGGACACCTGAAAACGTTTTGAAATACATCGGTCATTCAAAAATGCGTCTATATTATATATGAACCAAGTTATTCAACAATTGTTCGTTAATTGATAATGTTATGATAAAAAAAACTCACCCCATACGAACAGCACATATGCAACGTCTGAACCAAATCCAATATTCTGGTTCTCAACTAGGAAGTAAGTTCCAGCATCATTTATATCAATATCGCTGACATTGAGCATGATCGAATGCTCTGTATCATTTGAAATGACTGATTTATTCGATGACATTGGTCTTCCCCATTTAACGGATGCTACGATAGATGTCTTCCCCATCAAGCATTTTTGAACAGCAAATGTTTCAGGAATCCTATTTACCGTCCAATTAAACGCCACAATCGACCCAGGATCAGTCACTGCTATTTCTGTTTCATTCTTAACTGGACACGCTAGAACAACAAATATTTCGATGGTGGTTTTATTATTCAAATTAAACATATTAACACACACGTCAGTTGAGGGTTATAGATATGATATACCGAAAAGAAATTTTATCTAACCTTCCGTATTCCAAAAATAACTAAATGCGAAAATGATCACGACTTTAATGAACATCGCAGCTATTCTCTTCGGTTCTTCTGTTGAATTATGTTGTCGGCTCAGCAACTGAGAGGGTTTGTCGTATTAATTCGAATACTTCAGAAAACAACCCTACTCGACAAACTAGCTTGGCATAACAAATTATGAATACCAGAATAAGCTGAATTGGGGATAATTGTTCAGATAACGCATCTCTATGAACGTACCCAGAGTTTAGACACCATGTGCAGAGCAAATAGTATTTATACACTTAATATTTGACTACTATGAGAGTATACAGGATGTATGGTACAAAACACTTATCTTGTTATCATGAAACAGTGAAACACAAAGTACTTTTGTCAATAATACATGAATCCATACAAACCTGTCCGCTAAGCTGGTCTACTGTTCGTTCTTTCTCAAATTAACTGTCAATGGAGCTTCCACAGATATGACAGCTAGCTTAGTCAGAAAGATTGAGCTGACAACTTGTCGGTTACGAACGTGAGAAGAGAGCCCTGGTTAATAACGAGTTAATAAAGCCGTAAACCAACGTAATTATTATTTTTGGGCGTTTTATCATCATTTAATTTAACCTTTTTATAATCCTTACGTTTTCAAAACGTATCCCTATCAAGTGGTTTTAATTGCTCTTTTAAATATTTTTTTTTATATTTCAGTGATACCATTTCCGATAAGTAAGGTTCTTAGTCATATTTATGAACAAATACTCTAGTCCACGTCTAATCGAGGAAATCTTCGATGAGCGAAACACGTAAATTTACTTTTTAATTCTCTAATAACTCACGTTGAATTATTTGTGTGGTTTTTTTCCAGTTTTTTGAATGAAATGATGTCTACATGCTTTCTATTGGTCCTATTGTGGGCAAACCAGATCTTTTCACACCATCATGGTATACATATCGTTCATTCTACATAAATATCAACACCGTATCCTCTATGAATAAACAAGTAGGGTGATTTCTATATAATATTTATAATAACAATCGGGTTTTTTTCAAGATGGATACAAGATTGAAACTTGTGAGGGAGCAAATATCACATTTCCATGGCAAATCACTGGTAATCTTACTGCAACTGGGATCTCAGTTACGCATTCAGGGAGAATACATAACACGGTATACTACAAGAGTCGCGGCGATTGTGTAAAGCGAGGTTATGGTTACGGATTGGAATTAGTAGATTCCAACATAGCGGTTCAATCAGTGTCGGCAAACTTCAGTGGCCATTATAGCCTCAGTCTCTCAACATTTGATCGGTTTGAGGAGATTGTACTGAAAGTGCATTATTATGATTCTGAAGGTAAATCTGGCCTCATAACTAATGGATAATCTCAGCAGACATACGTATCTCTTACGTACATGAAAATATCAAGAATACATATGATATGTAAAGATGTTCGTACCATTTAAAACTGATCATTTGGGTTAATATATGGCACAAACTATTTCTATACTGATTTTATCATATATTTTTAAATGTTTCAGAATGTAACATACCAGCTGAGCTGAATGATGATGACTTTGTAAAAGTTTTCATACCCATGATGTCAAATAGAGTACATGTAAATGCATCTAGGCTTCACGTAGTTGCACCCCAGACGTTGATCTTTAAGTCATCTTTAAGAGAACCTGCAGCTCAGTGCCATGTCACAGTTACACATGCAGACAAACCATTTCGGAATGTTTATACTTGCAAATTAGAAGTGAATTTCGAGGTTATAGGAAGGTATGCCGTACACTTTCGTATCACAGATTACAAAGGCCGTGAAGTTAGGAAGGATATACACGTTATAGTTAGGGCAGGTGAGAATGCATTACATAATTTCTTTGATAAAGTAAACATTGAAAGCATAACCCCCTGTTCTTAAGAATACTAAGCCACCTAATGGTATATGTTTAAATAACCCATTATTTGTATAGATAAATTAGTTCATGGAACGATATCCTGATGATTCAAATGTGTTTAATTCCCCAGGGGACCATACTGACATAATATCCAGCATTACAACTCCTGGTGAGGAATTATATGGCATCTCTTTTGTGATTCAGTTATTGTCATATTAGTGCATTGGTATGAAATATCTATCATTATCAACATGCTCATTTTTAAGGGCCTTCGTTGCAAAGATTCGAATCTAAGCTGATTAAACGTAAGTCATGTATGTTTTTCTGGCCATTCAAATTCATTATGTCACGGATATGACATAATACTTTAGTTTCTCATAAGGCATTAAAATGTTTATATTTATTCACAGCAAAAGCACCGGCCACCAAACGGTTTGTTTGTAAGGGGGATACACTGGAGGTCACATTCAATCATTTACTATTTACGGAAAATACGACAGTCAATGTACATGTATTGGTGAAACAGAATGGTGTATACAAACACTTTGCGGATTTTACTCTTCCACATGAAAACAATACCTGTGATACTGGAGCTCCTAAACTTATAGGTTTAAAGGGCAATTCCATTTTGTTTTACAATGTCACAGCGAACTACTCTGGTGAATACAGGATTTCTGTTCTTGCCTCAAATGTGCCTCACATAAAGCACGTGTCTGTCACCGTCATATCCACTTCCGGTCGGTAACATTCAATCGCACATCGACTTTACGCAATAATGCCATTTGGGAAGACAATGAAAAGTCGCCAAGTTAACAAAGTCTTCTTTTTTTAACTTAGATTGTCCCGATGCAGAAGATTTTCGCACCTTTGACATGTCCGTCAGTTTGAATGTGATGGGTGAAGGAATCAAGTCCATCAGGGAATCGCACATTGTAATAGCACCGGAGGAAAGATTGCATATTTCACAATTCCGAGGGCTGAACCTGCTGTGATTTGTAAAATTTCAAGCGGCGCCCACTTTCATCAGTATAATGGTAGCATTGAGTATGATGCGCAGATTCAACATCAGTTTCCTCTTCACGTAGTCGGACGTCATCATTATAATGCTGAACTGGTATATAGGGACATCAAGAAGATTCGTCGGAGTTTTGTGCTTATTGTTCAATCACAAGGTATGGGAAAAAGATTTTTTTTATAGATTTCAAACTTCCCAGCTGTGGTGAACAATTTAACTATGTAGGATAAATAATCTTCGGTAGGTCGTAGCTGTTCAGTAAAAAGCTTCAGGTTTTCTTAAGTAGCAATCAGACTTTTCAAATATTTCAGATAATATAGAGTTGGCGCCAACAAACCTCACAAACAGCGTTACTCCTACTAAAAAACAGAGAGGTAAGTAATTCGTGGCTGATTATGTTATTGATAAGACCCATTCCAGGCAGCTGAAATAAATCTCCCTTGAATTATGTCACTATATGTTTTCAGGTGATCAAAAATCCGATGAACCGATTTCATCTGTATCTTCTCGGACACATAGTCTCGTGAGGTTAATTTATGCTGTGTCGTTTGGATTATTGGTTGAACGGTTTCTGTAGATTATCTGTCAAAGTAATGCATAGTTTACGTGACCATAATGAGTAACATGTCATGATGTATTTCATTTAAATTGATGCTAACATCGATGAGTTAACAATAATGTATAACACATGAATGTGGTTCATGTATGATCACAGAATTACCATGAACTGTTTATGTATAGAACGAAGGGATATCATGCCTAGACCTATAGTTTTTCTTCCCATTGTGATGTGCTGCCGTGCTGAGGTATCATTCATGTCTTTCTACATTATACAATGGTGAAAATGTGTTTTCATCCCACCAATACAAACTCAGTAAGTTGATATCTTATTAACTCTTACCACAACAAGACTGTGGAGCATTATGAATGCGTCTGTTGATCATGACATGTCTTGCCTTTTGAAAGAGCTGAACTAATATTGGTGATAATATGAGAGAGATCAATTTAGAGTGTATCACTACCAATATGTGTACTCTGTTTTTGTTTGAGTACTAACGTGTGAATTATGGATATACATACATTTATGGAGTTAAATCATGACGGCTTGAATCAAAATGACGGTAACTTTGTTGCCAGGCGCCTGGTGGTTAGTGGTGAGAGATTTCTATGGATGCATTGAGTTGCCAATGTGGTTTGAATGTTTTTAATGAAAGACTAAGACTAAGAATGGTATTGTTGATTCGGTTGATTCCAAAGATTTATGTATATAGAATGTATTAATTTGCACAAACTCAATTGCAAACATACCATGTTTCACGGAATTCGTGATAGTAAATGTTATAATTCATATTAATGATATAACATTATGGCGATGCATAGAAATAGTGTTATTTGATGAAAATAAGGATTCTGTGTAAACATTTCTAAGATCAATTAATGCAAGAATACTAATACTAGCTGACATATGATAATTACATTAAAGTTATTGTCTTATTTGATCTTCGCAAATTTCGTTGAACATTACTAATTGTAAATTAATAATAAAAAGAGACATTACAAACCACGTAAACCATGTAAACCACGGTAGTTGCTTGGCTGGGAGAAATAGTCCGGAATATAGCCACAGAAGCAGTGAATACGGTTATGAGTGTGGGTTGTGAAACAAGTATGTGGATTGATGGGACTCGGGCTATTGGTGGCTGGAGGTACAGGTAGGCACGGACAAAAGCCTTCCTAAGAAAAGTCAAGGGAAAGGTCACTTTTCGTACTTGGAATACGCTTTTTATTTGTTGATAAACTGATTGACTATTGTATGAGTAACATCTCCAATCTCAAAATTCCTGTCAAATATAAATGCAACACCATATAACACAGATATTCCAAAATGTTCGATTATTTGGTAAATGGGTTTATATCAATGCTTTCGCTTACAGACTAGATATATTTTGCGAATTCGGTATAATTCAGCATCAGTGATGACAAACATGGCTCCAAGCTAGAGTAGTCACGCCAAAAGCGCGCATGTAGCAAGGGAATTTTAAATGGAGACACTTTAGCAATATTTAATCAACCCAGGATTAAAAGTTATCTTTATGTAGCAATAGTAATAATATTTCGAACCATGACATATAATCCCTAAATTACAAGCTGAATAAGACTTGAATGAGGTATCAAAAACGTCCATGCCCGTCTACCTTGGTTATTGTTGTCAATCATAACCGGAAATATCCGCAGCAAAACATTCGGGAGTTAAGAATATAAAATTCTGTATGTTAATATATAACAAATCATGAAAAGTTGCCTACAAATGTCTTTCAACTGTATTCACTGTATTTATTTACCCATCGACTATCAGGCTAGACCTTGTTTGAATATCGGGATAGAATCAGAGTGTCGTAGTTTGTTGTTGACTCTGATAATATGACGGGCACAAGGACCTGTGATAGAGTACAGATAGTGTAACAAAAATAAGAACATTTAAAATCCGTTGTCACGTCATAATGTTGGGGTGTAATAAAAGGGACGTAATCGTCATAACTTATAAAACATTGGAGCCAAGCTGTGTGCATTGCTGCGCGTGGTCAGTAGTCACCTCATGTGACATACTGCTAAATGATTCGCTCCAGTGTTTCATATCTGTGTACTACTTACCGTACCGTACTAACCTTGCGACTGTTTTGCCATAAAATAATTTGGTAGGGAAAATGGGTCGTCCGAGCTATTCTTAATTGCCCTAAATTTATTTCTTCGTTCCTGTATGAGAAGTTTCGAGCACATTCTCAACTGAGATTAATTTAATGAGTTACTCATGCTAGCCTTCAATTGGCGAACTGTTATTGTGTCCTCTAGAATTCAAGCGAAAGAAAAGAAATTTCAATCACCAGGAAGAGAGTTTTTTGTTCAAGATGAATAAGGCTGATTGTTCAAGAATAAAAGGTGGGTATGCCTGAAAAATAGAGGGCAGCTTTAATATGGAAATTACGGTATTTGCATTAAAAGACAATAACATTTCTCTATAAGTTTTAACAATACATTTCTATCAATTCTTATATAAAGAGATCTCACGGAATTAGAATACGCTTGCATCATTCAAAGTTTGGAACTGACTTGAATTGCTCAGTCGTGCCTCGAATGTTTGGTTACACGAATAATAAGGCACGAATCGCACAAACATTACATATGCAAATTAATATCTTAAATTAAACAAATCGGGATCAGAGTCAAATATCACGTGCCCTATGAACAGACATCACAGCAATGAAATATCTATGCAGGCAACTGTAACTAATGCTTTGTAAATTTCACAGTGCAAGCAATTACTGCTGTTAATTGGTTGTTGAAGTATTGCCGATTATTTATCAAATATTTGTTGCCTATATGCATTAACGCTGGCTGGTGCGGTTGATCCCTGAAATATCAATATATCGGTTTGCTC
>JAXGGS010542140.1:0-10756 GCA_035585475.1 Armandia brevis | reverse complement strand
AACTGCTCTCTACTCGATGCTACCTTAGCATACACATCGGAGTTCGTAGTCGCTGCTTAGTACAAGAATACCCACAGGGAATCGATTAACCGTGTCAGCTGGGGAATGTTTGCTTGTATGTGGTTATGTAAGACTCCGCGGCCAGATGACGGTAGTGGCCATGACCTTCGCCGGCGTTTGCTCAGCACACCGATAGCCTGTGTATGCAACCCTATGTATATATGCGAGTAACTTACAACAACCAAGTGTACACCAGGACTGCTTGCTGGGAGCATATTCATGGTTCCCTCAACAATGCATTCGGCCCTTGGGGGGTGGGTGGATGTGGCGGCATTTATATATATTGCCAGGTAAAAGGTATGGGCAACCAAAAGTCTACTTGTTGGGAGCAATTATCAAAAAGCGTAAAATTTAGCATGCTTCATATGTCTGGTGGTCACGGTGTACTCCCGACAGATGCCGGTGTAGAAATCGCACCCGGCACAGTAAAGTATTACTAAATGCTTTAAATTAAACTATATGAGAACCAAATAGATGTAAAACTCCATGATTCTCATGACGAGTATGCAAGTGCCACTAACCTACTGGGGCGATATATTACAATGGTCTTGCCGCAGAAAATCAGCAAAACATAAAAACTGTGATCGCTGTTAGAGTTGTGACAGCCGCTGGTCAGTCTGAGAATCCGGAAGTGGCCCCTGGATATGATAGGACAGAACTGTCAGTTCAGACACTACTAGTGTGGATCGGAGCGGGAAAGTAGTGGTAAAGAAAATGACATTATAATGCGATGTCCACCATTCATACAAATGTATACGCATCGGCCTGTTCCCGAAAACAAACTGATGCCTTAGTGACTATACAATTTCTAGATTCTTGAATAAAAATGCTGATCATTATGTTCTTCATATACGTGCAATTCGATTGGCATGGTCTGAAATCCGATATTTTGCATTTTAGGCTGCAGATCCAATAAAAGTCCTGCAATATGAATCTCCCCTCCCGAAATATCGGTTTTGAGACTTAATTACACATATAATTTTCTTTACTTTTTGTCTAGACTTCAAATGCAAAATCTCGGGTTTTATTCTGTACGTAATAACATAGACTCCCTGTAACATATGCTATATGATATTGTCTATTTGTCTGAATGATATAATATTTATAGACATTGAAGTTCATGTGTTTCATGCACGCTTTACACATCAATCCTGCATTTTTCGATATTTTAAAAAATGAATTCAACATATCATTAAGCAGCTTCATATTTTGCATATTGTAAAGTACAAATCATAGTCATTAGAGTTTTCTCAACCTGAAAGTAGGATATAGTGTTTGCCCACAATGACAGTCATTCCGTTTTTGTTTAGGTTGCGATGACGACGATTTCTGTCATGGAAACCAAACATAGGCACTTGGACATTCTCAATTTGGACATTCTGAGTGTGAATCTTATGATTTCTGATATGAGCTATGTTACATGGAAACTCGATGAAATGTGTCTGAACGATGCTACGATATCTGCTATGTAGCCTATACCACTCACGGTCTACATAGGACGAGATCATACATACGTAGAGGTATATGCACGAGTGGTTCTCCATGATATGGCATGAATGTGTTATGATTGTATATCAGCGGAAGAGCTAGCTGAGGCAGTTTTGCGGTCGTAAAAAAATTGAGCAAATCGTTGAAATATAGACTGATTGAAGTACGTTACCTTAATATAGAGTTGAGTGGTTTAGGTCGGGAATAAATTTATTGAGTTGCTGAAATGAAAGTTGAGCGGGCGATTGAAGTAGAGTGCGGCATCCGAAGGTTGATACCCAAGGAGGAACAGTCGTAAATGATACGCCTAATTACGAATTTGTAATTATCCGAATATGTCGCAAAGTAGAGCCATTTAAAACTGCTTGATTTTCAGGACCTAACCGCCTGGGCCTGAAATGCCTGCTCCCCGTTTTGTATTAGTAATTTCGAAAAAGAATTAACAATTACCAATCGCCGCACTATGATTTTTGAATTAAAATTAAAAGTCTTCGTCACTCGATTTCTTTCTAATAGAAACAGCTCAATCCTCATTACTTTGAAGAAGAAAACGTGAAAAAAACGGACATTTATACTCATCTCCCCACTCTCGCACTGCAAAAAGGCGCATTACCCATCATATCGTCACACATTGTTCGATACAAACAAATGCACCTGTTGGGCCCCCGATTTCCAGTTGAAAATATTTCAATTATTGAAACCAACCCGGAGTAATACGTCCCCCCCCCACACACACACTTTTTTACGCACTCACTCAGTACAAGCCGGATATACAATTTAATGATCTACATAGGACGATGGGCTTTTCCTGCCCTTTTATGCTTAAGATATTCTCCATATAGACCCGTATATCCATGTGATTTATACTTACAGTAAGTATGTTTGACAAGATGATTAATCACGAAAATGCCTATAGACATTGACTCATGCAGTCCCACCGCGATTTGAACTGTCTAACAAAACTTTCTGCACCTAGATTTTAAGTCATGCTTGAGTCATAAATCGATCAATAACTAGTATGTATATATATATACGTGATAGAGTTGTACTGCGCAGTTATAACGCAGATTACGCAACATAGACAGCGCTTCACCACGCGACACTTTATGAAGTTACATTGTTATCAAGGAACTTCGCCGGTTTTAATGAAGGTTAGATTGAATTAGAGCCATCCTTCCGCTAGACCACACGGTTGGTTAACAGTTAACTTTACGTATTTAAATAGATTGGCAATCATTTACTTGATAAACCACAAAACCTTACCAGTATTTATGCGATGCTTAAAAGTAATCATTAAATAGTTCTTACTTCGGTAAGTAACCAACTACTGCTTACGCGTTCCGAGCAACCTTTTTATACAAAGAAAAACATATTTTTTATCTGATATGATATCTAGATTGATCTCAATTTTGAAGACGTAAAATGATGTATGCTGTAACGTTCTTGATCTTTGATTTCTGATCGTCACACATGTTTTAACTCGAACTCGGAGTCATTGTTGTTTTACATGAAAACTTACTGTTGTATGATGTGTTTAAATCTGTTCGACAGATTCTGTGGGTGTTTCTTAGTCTGGTAGTGAAACATCATGGTTGATTTGTGCAGAACGTGGATACATTCATCAATTCTCCTGAATTGTTGGAGTTTCGTGCAAAGCTTCGGTGAGCAAAACTTCTCCCTAAAAGATTACCTATATTATTAGTACCCAATTATCACAAAAATAGGGAATTTGTGCGGTACCAACTTAGATACTTTAGTCCGAAATATGTTTTGGCAGTAACTTTTGTCTGTGTGAGTAATGTATTGGCCTCCATTCAGTTTCAATAGTACATTATGATATGCTTTAAAGTATGTAAACGGTAGGTTCAATTGGCGCCTATGCTTCCATATATCGTATCATATTTGTCATTTAATACGTTCAGTATCCTCCCGATGATGTGATTTGTAAGCTTATACATTTGAAGTTGATAACATTTTCAGACAGGCCAAATACAATGACCTTAACCCAACCACAAACAGTTTATGAGGACATGGCGAAAATTGTAACCTTTACATGCTTTGCAAACTGTAACCCTGCCTGCAATATCCGATGGACAAATGGCGAAGGGGATGAAAAGGGCATAGGAACCGAGTTGTCATTGAAAGCAAAGAGAGAAAACGAAGGAAGTATCATCTGCCTGGCATTGAATAGCCATGGGTCTCTCCAAGGACACACCGGTCTTTTTGTGAATTGTAAGATCTAAATAAAAATGCATGAACTGATTCAGAGCAAGAACTGTTTGTGGACAAAGTGACAAAAAGTTATTTGTTCATTATGATATAATTCATCCCAGATTTAGATTCCCCGAGCCTCGTGGCGTCGAGCAATGGCATTGATGGCGGATCTGACGTCACGCTGACTTGTACTGTTGATTCACGTCCCCTGGCGACTCTGGTTATACGGAACACTACTGGAGGAGAATCGGAACTAGCAAGAGGAGCCGGACACTCTCTGGCCCACGTTATATCTCCCGCAGATTGCCTTCACACTGGAAGTTATTTATGTAAAGCTGAAAACAACGACCTGCATGCTAAAAGCTCCACACAGAATCTGCAAATCTTCTGCACGTAGTTTTTAATTAATCTTATTTAGAAACTTCAACGTCTAATTTACCGAATCATTCAATTACGTATTCAAATTATAAGTTTATTATGTTTTACTTTCTAAAGGTCCACCAAAGATTTATCAAACTGTACCTGCGGACAGGAAAGTCGTCGTTCTACCAGGAAGATCAGCCACATTTAGTTTATCTATAATCGCGAATCCGGCCCCATATCCAAACTCTTCCTATCAGTGGACGTTCACATCACGAGGTCAGGAGGCGAAACCGGAATTACGTGAAGGAATCTCTTTGTCAAACAGGGAATTCAACTCTGGTCTCACAATACCGGATGTTGTAGTGGGAGATTATGGATTCTACACTTGCATGATCACAACGAGCAGAGGTGCAACGTCGGCTCTGTTTGAACTCGCGGGAGAAAGTAGGTGATATTTTAAAGCTCATCCTCTTTCAAACAAAAGAAGTGAATTACATATGTTCTGTGCAACTATCGGGATGTACCAACCTGATGTGCAATATATGACCTATTAGAGTGATTACCAGATTTAAGTTGTTGATATTGTCAGGTAAACCGAGCCCACCAACGGATCTCGAACTCGTCCACGTGACCAGGGGTGAGTCTGACGATTCAGTGAAACCCCGGATGGGACGGTGAATCTCCTCAGACGTTTAACATCACGTACAGAGAAGTCGGTTATTCTTCTTTTTTGTCAGTTAACATACTGAGCAACAGAACGAATGGTAGAGTGAGGACAACTGTAACAGATGGTATCAAACCAATGACTAACTAGGAGATTGCTGTCTCGGCTGTTAATCAATTTGGTTCAGGAGGCTCTGTAAACCAATCCTTTGGTAGCATGGGTAAATAATAGTCGTTCTATGTAGTGTTGAGCTGGCCATGGTTATTTGTTTTGATTCGATTGATTTCGAAAGAATGGAGAAATTATAAAGTAGTCCACGTAACAGCCCTCCCGCCACTGTGATACCCCACCCATTCTCCGCGAACCAAGTATATCCCATTGCCAGCCAAGTTATTGTCAAATTATGGCTGCAATTCATGCAAAACCGTATCATACTATCTGCGCTGCTTTTTCCATACTAAGATTTACCCGCGATGGATGATTTACAGATAAATGTCCACGCTGATGAAGGATACGCAGTGATGACCGCCACCATTTCTCGCGGACCAGTGACTGAAGTGAGTTCGGAAAGACCATTTACGTCACTTCTTCATTTACCTGAGGCTGGGTCCGAATACACATTCTTCCTGCAATTGTATGATGACGATATATTGGTGCTGACATACGAATATACACATGGAGGTAGTTGTTTTATGATTTGGTGACACGATAAATAGCACGAAATAAATAGCCCAATTTTAATCATCAATCTATTGTTAGGCCACATAATGTTATCAAAGGATCTCACAGTCCCCACCCGACGAGGCCTAAGACCATTACATCCCCCTTTTTATTTTTAATTTAACAAGCAAAAGACAAACGTTTGCACAATGCCACACCCTGTTTCAAAGATAATTTAATTGGAATAAGCTACCAGATCTTTTATCAACACCTATTTTGACCATAACATGCACCCTACCTCAGGCAAAATTTATTTGATAATTATAAGCGATCTTGCGTATAATGGCGGTCCTATCTCATCACTAGATTCACAACTGAATATTGGAGCGATAGTTGGAGGTGTTTTGGGGGCAGACGCTGGTGTGGTGGTAGCTGCGGTTGCATCTTACTACATCAGATCACGTTGGTGTAAGTAAGGATCCTTTTTACAAGACATGACGTACGGAAACAACAACAACCAAGACCTATATCCTTTTGATTATGATGATCAACACAATTTGTGATCTGTGTACATAAACTTAATTCAGCTGAAATGCTTTATCGATATTTTGTTGTTGTTTTATATTACACATGCAATGCATAGACACTTAAGCGTCTACGATGGACATAAATAGATCTTAAGAAAGACATGTGGTTTAAAGTAATTTAGAAAGTCTAAAATTATATTCATTTTAGTGAGCCCTGTATATTAGTAATGTGGGCCAGGTCAACCTATAATCGTACGCATTAGTTAAGACCAAATTTAATATTGATTTTATAAGTTTAAGTAAGCTGGGTGTTTTATGTTGAACGATAAAGTTAATCCTAAATGTTTCAGTGTTTATTGTTTGGATATTTATGTGTCTTATGTTTATGTCATATCAGTTGTCTAATGAGTGACCTGCACCGGTCAGATGTACTCCCGACGGATTAACATAATTAGTCGGAGATCATCTTATCTGTATCACATGTTCCGGGAATTTAACCATTAGTATTGTAAAGCCATCATTTGAAATTTTAATTATCCTCAGTTAGCAGAGGTCCAAAAAGGTCCAAAAACTACACATGTTGTACTTTCGTCGATAGTTTTAATAAAGTATTCTGAAGAATATATTCTATAATATCTAATTTTTGATTGATGTTGAAAAGGGGGAGGCGCTCTTGCGGTATGGGTGTGTCGGAGGATGGATTGGTGTGTGTTGTGGAGGGTAGGAAACAGGTGTGTCAGAGGATACTTGGTGCATGCTGCGAAGGGGGGGGGAGCTTAAAGGGAATGGACGAGTCAGTGAAATAGATCGGGTGTTGTGGATGTGGTTCTCAGGGAACGGGTGTGTCAGAGGATAACTTGGTGTTCTTGGGGAATGGGTGTGTCAGAGAATTATTAGCATTTCCAACAGGGGAACCTCCTGGCTCTTTTAATCAATAGCATGTGAGTAAAAATCAGGTTGCAATAACACCCCGCAGCGCGGGGGACAACTGCTAGTTACTTATAATACCTACGGAGCAGGTAACAACAACTAGTATGAATAGTCACAAAATCGATACTCAGTATTCACGGCATGTATGTCTCGAGATGATACCAATGCCATTTGATATCTTGTTTGGTGACTCCGCTGACCATCAACATATAAATATGCTATTGTTGCCACTATCACCATTGTGCAAATATTCCTCCCCCGATATAAAACAGTAAGATTTCATTTATAAAGCCATGTATACAGTGATAATATGCAGCTAGATTATTCCAATAAGATCCCAGTCATGGGGAGATACAGGGCTCTAGATAAATATGAGGGTTCTGCTCATCGCCAGAGCCGTGTCTTTACTCTAAACGGGCAACAGGCGGTTAGGGCAACCCCATATATTCATGAAATCAATAATAATAATAAAAAAAACATGCAGGTGCGTCAGCACTCAGATAATGCGTGTGGAAGCAAGATTCGTGCTGTGACTCAAAACAAATACCAAAAAACAGGCTTTTATTTGGAAGTAAAGAACACTTTAGAGCAGATAAACTTTATGAAGGTATTGAATATTACCGAGTAAGCTTTAGAATATACCGAAACTAGTTTTGTGTTACGCACAAATATGCATTAATAAGGTTTTTTTATTTGTATTCACATAACCAACATACTCTACAAATTGACGTCACAGTTTTGTCGTCGAGTTTGAATTAACACGCTTAAAATGCTTGATGACACAAACCAAAATGACTTTGCCTCCTCGGATGTTCCCGAAGGTAAATGTATTAATTTACAATATGATACAACACAATCGAAAACAATTATAATTAGTGCGTCGCCTTAAATAAATTCTGTCAATAAGCTAAAATCCCTGATGAGGGCTTACAATACCTGAATATTATTTCAGAGCTCACAAACACCCACCCCCCCCCCCCCCTCCCGATGCCCCCCCTCCACCTTGTGTTAAATTTTCCCACCTGCTAAACCTGTTTATACACTTTAAAAAATGTCGAACACTAATTTCTATGAAGTGAAGTTCCCAACATCCCAAAAGTAATCTGGTCTAAAGACATTGACTCATAAGCACCCCCACCGTGAATCATACTTTTGCACTTGGATTTTAAATCGTGCTTGAGTCACTAATCAATCAACAACTAACTAGTATTTATACGGGATATCTTCGGATTGCGCAGTTGTGACGCAGATGTTAGGCTGAGCGCAACGGAAGTTATATAGTCCCATCAACGTTGATTAATGAAAGTGAAATTAAATTGCAGCCACTCTTTTACTAGCTCGCATGCGCACGGTAAGTTAACAAATTTTATTATAACTAAAATATATAAATTGCACGACTTCTACTAGATTGCCGATTATCAACTTGATTTTTATGAAACCTAATGCGAAACATTCCTTTAATTAGCAAGGTGATATTGCTTTATTCTTCCGGCTTTATTAACCATTCTATTTAGTTTAATTACCAACAATTAAATACATCGATAACTGCAGTATCATCTACTATCGAACTTTATGAGCGAAACAGTATGGCCCCAGTGAATAATCCTAATAATCCATATAGAGACCTACATATTTATTTTCTCATATTTGTACGTATTGATTCATCCTAACTTCGAATACATGAATTAATCCTTAAATGTTTGCTCTGCTCGTTTGTTTTCTGATCGTCGCACTTTGTTTGACCCAAACCTTTTCATCCGATATATCCGGATATCTAAAGACCCAAATAAACGAATGCTATATCAAACAATTTTCCACCCTATTCATAATGATGTCAAAAGTGAATTAGTTTTGCCTCATAACATTCTTTCTTCTCAATTCGCTTTTTAAATACATAACATAGGATTTGATTACACAATTGCAGGGTCCCGTGAACAATTTCAATCTGCCTAAGGGAAAAACATTAGGTCCCCCTATACAATTTAGACGATAAGGAAGGCCATACATACAGAGATGATTCAATCGGGATCGATAATCACCTAATTTCTTTCAGATATTGCTATGTGTTGAATAAGTATCACAGTTTTTGTTTCAGTGCTGGTTTTAAACGATGTTATGTTATATTACAACTTATCGTGATAACCTTTAACTTATTGAAACATTGGATAGAATACTATGTGATTTTTTCTGAATTAAAATAGATTATAAACTATATAATACTATTTGATTGTCAGCAGGGATTTTTAGCTTCATGAGTCGTTAATATAGCACCACATTTCATTGATGTGGCGATTTACTCACATTTACGAATTACAAAGTGTCTCGAGGTTTTTAAATATATGCAGTTAACATTTGCTTTTATCTGATCATCGTTTATTTAGACGTTCATATCCCGACTCGGATATCGCACATTCGGATCTCTCAGCAAAAAACCGTTCTAAGACTAATTCAGAGTTCTTGCAGTTTAAGCATGTATTCGAAGGTGTTGAGTAACTTGTTGCACTGACTGTCTTGTTGTTTCTGTCTTTCGATAGTCAAAAGAATCATGATTGGTTTCTGCAGGACATGGCTACACGTATGCACCCTAACTTATTGTTGGAACTTCGTACAAGCCATAGGTACGAAAACTTGTAAAATTAGATGATGTAAATGATTTGTCCCTTATTCTCTTAATGATATTTATTTGAAAGCGATGAATGTTTGTAATACCGATTTCAGTATTTACAAATGTGCTTACTTTGGCTTATTATTCATTATCTAGCTTAACATGTTGGCCTTCGGTCAGTTACATAATAACTTACACTGATAGAAGCGTATTCCGAATATTACTGGCCTCATTACATTCACATAAATCATGTCATATATGTAGTTGAGTATCTTATAGAAGTGATAACATGTTCCATACGGACCGACTAAGATGACCCTGACCAGTCCACGGACAGTGAATGAAGAAGAATTACTAGATTCGCCTTTAAATACCGGACTAATAGTTGGAGTTGCGCTTGGGGCGATTGCTGGTGTTGCAGTAAAAGTTTCATGTGTCTGCTACTGGTGTAAACGTAGCAAATGAGTTCAGATTATTTTTGTCTGTACCATAATCAATCAAACTCAATAACTTTTCCTTCAAGGTGCATTACTTGGCATTCTTTAATGTTATATGAACTAAGAAGATCGAGTTGATGTATAAGACATGTTTAAAATTTGTGAGAAAACATTGTATTTTTAGGTGCTCTCAGTTGTCCTGGAAAATCAATGTGTGTTGTTGAAGTAGGCCTTAGTGCAGTATACACAAAACCCGACCTACAGTTGGTTTATCCAATAGACCCAAAAAATTCGAATGGCAATGTTCTATTGCAGTATATACTTGATCATACAAAATCCAAAACTCGTATTTACATAATGTATTAGCTGTAAGAAATATCTCCTAATTCATGTTATCATAAATCTATGTACAACGAACGGTTTCGAAAAATAAAGAGTTTACTTATGATTCTATGCATCAACGGTTGATATATCAGCTTTGCTCTATGCTGGAGTAGCTGCAAAAAAGTACCCTGCACAGCAACATGTTCCCATGTTTTTTGCATAACTATATTATATTCTTTTAGTTCGGTTTTATCACTCAAAATCTTAATTAGGCCCCATAAAGTTAATAAAATGTTTCTCAGGTTCTTTTTACCTTGAGAAACGGCGATGCGGCGAACGGCTTCTTTTTTTCTTTTTTCTTTTTTGTTACATAAAGTGGCACGGCCCTTTCTTTCTTTTTCCACTTAGGAGGTGGTGCGGGCGGGCGGCTTCTTTTCTTTTTTGTATTTCCGCCTCCTCAGTGGTGCGGCGGCCCCTTTTTTTT
>JAXGGS010542028.1:0-10756 GCA_035585475.1 Armandia brevis | reverse complement strand
CCCCCCCCCCCCCCCCCCCCCCCCCCCCCCCCCCCCCCCCCCCCCCCCCCCCCCCCCCCCCCCCCCCCCCCCCGCGACGATTTCTCTGTGTAGAGTCTATAGATTTGAATGAGTGGGCCTAACACTAGGGGACATTGACTGAGGCCTGTATGGTACACGTAGGTGTACGTGTATTCACTTCTGACCACCGGTCGTCAGAATCTATCCTTCCTCTATCCTTGGGTGACACTGATAAAGTGATTCAGGGGCTCGGTCATGGGTTTCCCTATTTCGAACACTATGCCAGAATAGTACATCAACAAAGTACATTTGCTGTATAATTTGGTTCATTTTAATTCCCCAAATAGTTTTCTTGTTGCCATGAAGACACGTTCCACCCGGAGTGAATTACCCCGAAAAATGCGCTTTCTTAGTAATTTTTACGGTTTCACGGTCGCGCCACAAATGGTCGAATAAGGTTTCCATTGATACTTTTGAATTTGAATGGATTTATAAAAAGGAGTGAGGAAAGGAGGCGGCGGTATTAAGATCAGGGGAAGAGTAGAACATTAGCCGATGCTAGATTTTTTCTAGCATCAGAATTATAATTTTATTTTCAGAGCTTTGATGGTTTTATTGAGGAACCAATGATGCACAACAAGGTCAGCGCGACATTTTTTTATTAAACACATCAGGATTGACACACAATTACAAGGATAAATAGAATTACGGCAACACGTTTTAACACATCAAGGATTGCGCTTAAGGAAATAAGTACATTGCATGTTGAAAAAAATGTCGAGAGGTCATCCTCCATGGTCAAACCGTAGATAAGGTCTCATGAACAAATGAACAGCGACGAAAGCTGTCTTGCACATACTTCCGTATACTTTGGATATCGGAAGCCTACATGCGTTGACAATTGACCTAAACAAAGTGCGAAAAGAAATCAATTAAACAATGTTACACGAAATACTCAAGAGCAAACTGTGTCAATATTCAGATCGCACATTTGATGGTGTAAACACTTACAATATCGTCGATTTTCAAGATGCTGCGAACAGTTTCGGCAGCAAGATGCACAGCACTAATCGATACTAAAAGGGGCTGTACCACATTCTCTTCCAATATGTTTGTTATCGCACCCTAGAGATAAATGAGAATGAATTTTAGCTTAGGATATATCTCTTTTTGCATTTTTTTTCTGCTCAAATTCTTTCTTTTTGCATTTGTACAGCTACGGCTTACCTTTCTGACGTTTATTCCAGCAGTCTTCTCTCCTTCGGCGTGACGGGTTCTGAGATCAGTCACCGTGGCAATCGGATTCAATCCTGCATTTTCAGCTAACGTAAACGGAACAATTTCAAGAGCCTCTGCGAAAGCTCTGAAACAATACTGTTCCATGCCTGTTAGAGTCTGAGAATACTCGGCTAAACGCAGAGCGAGTTCGATCTCAGGAGCACCTCCGCCGGCGATTAGTGCTCTGCAGAACAAAAAATATATATATCTATAATAGTAAACCAAGTACTCGCAAGAAATAGTAAAACGATTGTATACAGGGTTGAAAAATTAGATGAATAAAATACCTTCTCTTCACGAGACATCGCATAACACACAGAGCATCATGTATAGATCTATCAGCTTCTTCCAGTACCAGTTTATTAGATCCTCTGACTATGACAGAGACAGTTTTGCCGGCGTTTTGAATTCCGGTGATCTAAAAAAAAAGGGGGGGACTTACATGGGTGCCTTTCAACCACATGTTGGATTACCCCTGGCTTTATGTATAAAAAGAAAGGAATGCTTACCTTTACTACTTTGCTGTCCCCAGTCTGAACTTCTTCAATAAGATCAGCTGATCCGAGAATATCTGCCTGGAAATGATCCAAACTTGCCGCTGGCCTGCAGCCTAATGTCTAAGTAACAAAATAAAAACAATAGAGTATTTTTCTGTCAGAAATATAAATTACGTAAATAGCCCAACGTTTTAGCGAAAAGCGAGTTACAACTAGTTTCGTAGTATATACATTCCAAAACACAAAACAAAAGATCATGACATTTCCCTACCTTGCACACAAATTCGATTTCTTCTCTTTCGATATCTTTGATTACCATTATTTTCATTTTGGCGAAGAAATGAAGGGCTAAATCATTGATGGCATCTCTGTAAGGAAGAAACGATATCATAGGTTTTAGGTTTTCTTTCGATAACTTAACACAATTAACAGACCCAAATTCCCAGATGTAGGGACATTCAAAAGCTTCCACTCAGTACATGTATAAGTAATACTGCATGTCGTTTTGAGGATAAACAAATAATAGTTTAAAAAACAGCTTTGGTAATCAGCATATACTACAAGGTCGATTACCGGTACGTGTGTAGAGAAAGCCATTGACGGTCATCTACCGTACCAATATTATTATCTAATATCAATCATGCATAAAGATGCCATACTGGTGCTAGAAATATATATTGATACGGCTTGGGTTGGTTTAAGTTAAAGTAGTTAAGAAATACGAAAACAATTATTAAGATTGTGCGATTTCGTATTAACCCGTATTAACTCGTATTAATCGAGTTGGAAATTGCGGCGACCAATTCGACAATAACCACGTATAAGTAAAGAAACAACATACCTAAGAATTGAT
Source organism: Armandia brevis (assembly GCA_035585475.1). NCBI lineage: Eukaryota > Metazoa > Annelida > Polychaeta > Opheliidae > Armandia > Armandia brevis. The sequence goes on along the minus strand of JAXGGS010542028.1, from coordinate 8,128 downwards.
TTCTGAATTAGCAAGACATTGCATCCAGCCTTCTTGATCTGTTTTACTATATTCAGAATATACTGCCTTTCTTCACGTAGAACCCTGTCCATTTGTGTGTAGTCCGAAACAACAACATTATTTTCCATCTTGATGGGTGGGAAAAATTACAAATGTCAGACAGTCGGAAACGATGCAGAAAACCCTAGAAATATCAGGATACCGAACGGCATTTGTTTAAGCGGGTACAAGATTTGTGTGTGTGCTCACATCGGTCTTTGGAGGAGAGATGCAAAATTGAATTAATCCAATCTTCGCCTTTTCAATCTTGTTAGGTCCTCCATATCCCGCGGTTTTCTGACTAAAAACAAGTCCATCAACAAGTTCAGTGTCCTCAATGGTGCCCCTATAAGACAAATAAACATTATAACCAGTAAACAAGACACCAAATATATTGAACCGCTGGGTTTATCCTAGGAAAATAATAGTGTGCAGTTATTTTCAAATACACATGGACTTGTTTACAAGATTACTAACATCAACATATCAATGCAGAACCCTCACCCCCACAAAAACAGTGTGATGTCACTTTATATTGAAGCGACTCGGAGGTCAAATTTTTGTATACTAAATTGAAACAAACTTCCAATTTGAATTGTCTAAAACAGAAAAACCGATTAAAAGTCAATGGCATAACCAATTAAATAAATAGTACAAAGTAAAATAAATTGTGAGAAGACCATGGAGCGTTACACAGAGCTTAAAAAGTAGCACGACCCTGTATCTCTTCTTGCCATTAGCACTGGAGAAGTCACTAAATGATCTGGGCGAAACCCCGCTAATAAGAAAAACATGGATTTCAGTACATCGCTTGAAAGGATCCAAATTTCTTACCCTAGCTTCTTGATAATTTTGATGTCTCTCAGATCAACGTTGGTATCCTTAGCAGGATCAATAACTTTCATCACAGCATCGACGCATAAAGGAGAGAGTAAGCTAGAATACTGAGATACAACCTGAAAAAATACATAGAACTACTGTAGATATCCTCTATAAGGCGCCCCTCTGTAAGGCGGTATTCGTTATAAGGCGGGTCTAGCGTGTCCCCCGATTCAGACCGTATAAGACGTTTTTTACTTGTCCCCCAATTAATCACTTATAGCGCGGGTTGACCAAATGTCACATGTTTTGTACATGTATAGTACATGTGCACTTAGCTATAGCGCGTACCGATATAGCACTGTTTTTTAGGCCTGTCCCCCGCCGACCGCCTTATAGAGGATATCTACTGTACCAGTATTAATTTATTCGGGGTACAGAAAGTAGACTATTCTTGCGATTAGGTATCAAGAAATGGTTACACGTATTTACATACAAATAGGGAAAAATCGCGGTTTATAAATCTCCATACCTTTGAGTTTAAAGAGGTTGTCGCACTCTTTAAAAGAGATTCTCTATCACTCAATTCTAATGGTGTCGACATGCTCTCCAATATTTCGACACATTTCACCGAAGCCTTTTGAAACGACTCAGAGATGGTTGTTGGGTGGATACCTTACATGAGAATGGGATCCAAGAATTACGTTCAGCTAACTTTTTATGAATAACAGATAAGGAAACACAGCTATGTGAAAAACAGAGGCACAAATATAGATGGCAACCTTTGATCAATAACTTCTGAGCAGCATCTAGCAGACTTCCAGCGATGACGACAACAGAAGTGGTCCCGTCTCCAGCTTCCACGTCTTGCGCTTTGGACAATTCTACGAGCTGCATCAAGGAAATATATACTCGGTAAATACTGGCTTCACAGGCGTAGATAATACACAGTTGGGACTCTTTATTAAACTTACCATTTTTGCAGCGGGGTGGAGAACCTGCATCTGTTTTAATATAGTAGCACCGTCATTGGTAATGGTTACGTCTCCTGATCCGGACTGAATCTAAGTGATGATCAAATATTAGAATGGTGGTATACCGAATATATATATTTATCAAAAATTAAGAAGGTTTCGGATTAGACTTTCGATGATAAATTACGCAACATAAACCACAATTTATCCAGGCTTTACCATTTTGTCCATTCCACGGGGCCCAAGACTAGTCCTGATAGCATCAGCCACGGCTATAATAACAATGAGACAATTTATATCATTTAGTTTTATCTTATTATTTACCTGGTATGAAACGTGTGAAACTGTAATGCGTTATCACAATCAACCGTATAAAACATTATGGCAATGATTTAAAATAACAATTCAACTGCTAGTAATCGTAATGTCCCACCAATCAAGATTCTATTGACAGGCCTTGGTGATTAATGGAGTTGGAAAGTTCTGGCAAAGTCAAGCGACTTTGCAAGAACTTTCCGAGGACCTAACTTTTGAGCTTCAAATGTGTGTGTATTTCAGAGCTCTGAACCAGAGACGAACAATTCCAACATAAATATACTAAAATGCAAAAATAATCTATAGCAGGTATTGACAAGTTTAAGCCTCAGATCATATACCAAGTCATGAAGTCATATACCCGACTTAAACAGGGTAAAAGCCTATGCTATGACAAGTTTGATCTTGTTTATGTCAAACACATCAATTTAGCTTTTGGGTAGAGACGTCGCATTAAACTAAGAAAATTCATTTCCTTTCAGACCACACATTAAAGTAAAAATCTGTTGTTTCTTCCTTTACAATATAAGCACAGAATAAACTAACATAACCCTGAAATTAGCATTTTGTAAACCGGTATCGAAAGCATGCTTCTACAATGGAAACCTATATTTATGTTTTCTACCTTTTGCTGCAGTAATGTTGCTAAAACGGATCTGGGTTGGTTTATCCTTGTCCGTGTACACAGATTTGTTGTTCCCTCTTTTTTGTGGCGCCATGACTGAAAATTGGTGGAAACTATTCAGCAATAAGTGCGATGATGACGGATATTTCAGCTATAGTATTCGTTTCTATGATGCCGGTGTTTTGCAGACGCCGAATATTCCAGATAAGTCTCGATCAAGGAGTAACATGCGAGTTTGAATAATTGAGTTCAACATAGCGTTGATCTTTCAACATCTCCAAATTAGTTAATAATTTCTTATTTTGTTCACATTAATTTTAATCAATAGCAATTGAGTTGGCCAATACTTTACCACTAAAATAGATAGCACCAAAAGCGAAGCTGTTTAGAACTTGAAATTTTAAACTCGTAAATGTCAAACCCGGAAGTGACGTCTGGTTATCGCGGGAGATTTAGAAGAGCTGAGAGATACTTTCCAAAATAGTGCAATTATAATCGATATGTCAGTCCTCAGATATTCACAATTATTAGAAATATCGGGTAGGAAGTGATTGTTTTACTCTATCTATCAAATAAGTCTTTCATACTTGGTCATAATGACAGGGTGAATGTTTTGTGATTCAATAGCATTTACGTATGTACCATCTATTTATGTCCTAAACATGGGGCTTACTCCTATTATTGCCCTGTTTGTGAGTGATACCGTTTGCATATCTATTATCCAGTTTAAACTTTGAAGTATTGATGATTAATGTGGTAGGCATAGACTCATGTAAAGCTTGTTGCGTCCAAAAAATGCAACATCCATGTATTTTTCCCTATTACCTAAATTTGAATTTCGTCCAATAGAGACCAGTGATGCATTTTTCAGTTACAATTTTTATATCAAAAGATGCCGTTCATGACCAGCCTTCTAATTGTCAGGAAAAACTAATCCAGAATCACTTATTACAAAAATATTTGGATTGGATGTATGTCAAACTTTTCGGATGCAACAAGCTTTAAGAGACATATGTTAAGAAATTGTCTGCGAAAGGTAATAGGCCTGTGTTTCTTTCCATTCTTTTTAAAGTATTGATACTTGTGGCATAGTTGTTGACATCTATTATAATACATGTGCATGTATATACCTGACTTTAGCTGTATACTTTTCATTCAATTATATATTGTTTAACACTCCGAAGTGCAAAATATCTATGTGTTACATTTTAACATGTACATGTGAAATACTTAGAAAATATTTGTTTGGACGGTATATAGTTTTAACTTTTCAGCATTCAACATGTGCAATACCTGTACATGTAATTGTATACATGTTAGCGAAGTTTCAGCTTCAGCTTTACCATGTGCTGCGTTTAAAGATACTAAAGTAGATTGCTGAACGGAAAATATGGTATGCATTGTATCTCGCTGTCTGTAAATTTGCAAAATATGTGTAGTGTCTGTATTGCTAACTTGATCAATTTAATTAAACTTCATCACATGTTTGCTACCCAAACTATTAATGTATCATGCTCATGGCTAGTTGTTATTATATCTTGCATGTTGTCCTCCTTGCACGGTAATTTCCGCTTGATAGCCAGCATTTCAGATAATCCGCACCCGCATGACCCTCTGGTTAACAGAACTGTCAAGTCTCACACATCGGCCGAGCCTCAGAAGGACCCTCGCACGCCTATACTCGCGCATGTTGGTCTCTTGCACGAATACTCTGTGACGAAATATTCAAAGAAACTATTGCGCTCACTCGGTTTGTTCAGAATGTGTCCTCCATCGCTCGCACAGTATCGGTATTAAATGTAACCTCATTCCAGTTCATACACTCAGCTGTCTGATAAGTAGATATCCTCTCAAAGACGGGTCTGTATACGGCTTATCCCCCTCTACCTGCCTTATATGGGAAATATATAGTTGTATACCCGGGCAGCATACTCAATCTGATTCAATCGGTTATCTATATATGGTGGAACAGCATGCATCCTTAACTTGAACATATTAATAAGGATACATAAGTTTGGTGATCTTTTTCTCTAGCTTTTTTGTTTCGAAAGTTTGCAAAGCTGGGTCGCTTATAGAAAAGAACAAAATTGAAACACACATTGAATTTGCTTTGGCCAAGCATATGGATAAGAAAATCAATTAGAAGAGCAAATTTCTCAAATATTCCATTTCATTTGCTTGGATGTGCCCCACATAGTAAGCGGCTGATTTAATAATAAAAGTGTAAGAGCAAAAAATTAGGGTGGTCCAAAAAAATCTTTAAAAAAATCATCAATAGTAGTTTTTTGGCCAACAAAAATTTCTTATAACTCTTTTGGACCAGGCAGACAATAAATTGTTCATTTTTGTCATTTATGGGAAACGTTTTAACAAACATTGTTCAGTTGAATACAAAAATAATCAGGCGTTATCGAAATCCGTGGGGAAATCCGGTTTTGGGGTTTTAATGAAAAGCTAAGATACGTTGTTTATATTTTCGTAGGTCAAATTTTGAGGAAGAGAAATGTTTTGTTTTCAGTGTATGCTGTGCCGGTTTACCAAGAAGCTGTGTAGAATGACCCTGAAAACTGTATGCAGTACTGCTATAATAGTAATATTGTGCTAGTCTGGCGACCCTGACATTCGTCACCTAAATTGTAAAATTTTAGCGAATTATCGATCAACATGTACGATTGTGTTTTTGTTCTTTTTAGGAAACTCCGGGGCAGTTCCGCCATGCGATTTTATGTTGGATAGGTTTTATTGCTTGCCTGCAGATCATCATGTTATTGAATCACCAGAGTTTGGGGTAATATTTCTTGCAACTTATCCGGTATCCTTTCAGGCGCGCATTAACCCCATAAGGAGACTCGAACATAAAATTAAATATTATATATATATTAATATACAAATACCGTAATTCACCGCGTATAAGCCGCACCCCCCAACTTTGCCTTACAAATCGATGATTTAGCTCTATACCGTCTATAAGTCGCACCCCCAACTATCGCCTTGTCTCCGCCGAGGCCATATCGAATTGTTAGTGTTTGTTTCACTCATACTCAGCTCGCATGTGCATGTCAATGTTAGAATTTATATCTAATACCCATTTGCATGTGCATGTTAATTTATGTCTAATACACAAAAAAGTTCTAACATGCACGTCTGATTGTGGCCTTAATTTTGGGTCAAATAGTTCGAACTGGCTTCTTGGGAAAAGAACTTTATTTTCTAGTCCCTCTATATGCCGCACCCCCAATTTTGACTCGAAAATGGCGAAAAAAAGGTGCGGCTTATATGCGGTGAATTACGGTATAGATCTATTACAAATACATGCTCGTTTAGATCTGAAAGTCTCACATGCCGGGTCGACCTGTGACGCAAACATTGTGCTACAAGTCCTATTAATCTGTCGTCCATAATGTATTAACTTTATTTCCAGGACACTACCATCTACCCTCTTGCCTGTTCTTTTTCAAAGAGTAAGTAGAGCTTAGGTCACGGTTACTTTGAACTGTATTCGTACGGAATAGCACGGTTGATACGCTTAGATAAGGCATTTTGCTTGATCGTACATGTAATTCATTAATTAACAAAATGGTCATTATTTAAAATATGGAAACATAGGGAGTTTATGTTAATGAGAACTATTATCTAAACTATATAAGGGTACAACTGTTACATTTTTACTAAATAACTAACGTGATATACCGTATACAATAGATGCTTGATTCAGAATACCAAAATATGCCATGTTAGGTATGGTAGACATTTTAGAATGAATATGATGTATATCTAACATATACAGTAGATAACCAATATGAGGCGTATAGCAGGCTCAAGTCTAAAGCCCGCGTTATGGAGAACTACATGTATATATAAACCAAATCGGGGACAGGACATACCCGCCTTACATCGAACTTGCTTACATCCATAACACACACTTCTAAACGTTTCGTTGATTTGAACGATTGCGATTTTATTGTAGAAAATGCAGAATTCCTGGCTATAGCTGATGATTCTGGAGGAGTTTTACTCTTGGACAGTTCTAAATCAGGCCCCCAAGCACTGATAACTGGTGAGTGGTATAAAACAGTTGACTTGGACAAGGCTTTTCCTGAAAAGTGTATGTTGGGATAACTAACATTCCGGTCCCGACACTCCGTAAATGCCATGTAAAGCTAAAAACATTTTTCGGAACATTCCACACGTACCAGATAGTAAGATTAAGAACCCAAATCTTGCTCATACATCCATCATCTTTTTTCAGAGTGGTTAGCACACAAAAACGCAATTTTTGATATTGATTGGGTGCCTGGAAAAGATCAGATTTTAACTGCAAGTGGTGATCAAACTGTAGCCGTATGGGATGTGCCTACTGAAGTTAAGATAATTAGTACCAAGGGACACACAAGTAGTGTGAAAACTATTCAATCATGCCCAGAAGATTCGTGTAAGAATACGTTGTACTTCTCATGAAATATACATGATATTATATACTTATATACGGTTTGGTTTAATGTCAATCAAAGGCTATTTGTATTATGTCTTCACTAGATGTATTCGCCAGTGGATCCCGAGATGGCAAGATCATGCTGTGGGACAGCCGTGTCAAACCAAAAGGTAAATATGATTACACGCCTGCACTTCTCACATTAAAAAGTCATTAATATTAATTTTTAAAATATCTGTATATATGCATTATTTGTGTCCAATTTCAGATGGTTTCATCCCCTCAGTAAATATTATTAAGAATCCCCATGCTAAAGCAGTATCCAAACGGAAACATCCTACCGTTTCCATGGTAGGTTGCCCGTTAATTTGATGCTTACATCCTGACTAACTGGTACAATTCTCTTTTGCGCTAACCTAAATAGAATTTACATTATGGGTCCGTGTACTGTAGGACAAAAGTCAAGGGGTGTCCGCTGTGATTTTCCAAGATACCCACACGCTTATTAGTTCTGGAAGTTCAGACGGGTGAGTATCTGGTAGTCGTATTGTCATGTACATGGTACATGTGTAGTACAAATCAGCCTCCTATGTTTTCTAGTCACACTTTCGAGTCTTTTTGTTTAGTTAACAATCTAATGCAATTGGAGCGTTTTTCGCCGAATTTAATTTTTGAATTAATATCAGTGTCTACCATATGTATTGTATGTTTTCGTGCAGTTCTATAAAGATGTGGGATCTTCGTAAAACATACTCAAACTTAAAGAACGAAGCTGTTCCCAAACACGTGTTTAAATACTCCGGTACCGCAAATCGATCCAGGGGTAGGTACTTTTAGATTTAGAATAAACTACAGTAGATATCCTCTATAAGGCGGTCGGCGGGGGACAAGCCTAAAAAACAGTGCTATATCGGTACGCGCTAT
>JAXGGS010541917.1:0-10757 GCA_035585475.1 Armandia brevis | reverse complement strand
TTTCAATTTCAGGTTTGCGTTATTCGTATGATACCGACCGAGGACAAGGAGAGAGACCCCATCAGTTATCACGTGGTGCCGGAGAGTAGACTCCGTCATGATTCAGCCGGCGTCAGGGAGGAGCTCGGCATGGGTCAGAGAGACAACATATACTACTACAAACTGCCGCCATTACTTCATACTACTCAATTCAAGTTCTATAACGCATGCGTTAACGTGGTTCTGGGAAAATTTGAGAAGGGCAGACATATTATATGAACGAGTATATATAGGATATACTTTACAATGGGAAACACATTTGCCAGTTTTTGTTTAGATCCTTACTCATCGTGTCATGATTGTAAGCTTCTATTAGAGTGTGAGTTAGAAATTATGGTAAGTCAAAAGCAAGTATGCTTGAGTAGATATTGATGGGAGGTTATTGATATCAAAGTATTTAGTTTCAGCTTTCATAACTTGATTAAGTATCACAAATGTGTATTCTTTAGCATAACATTGTGTAATGATATCGTTTAAGAGTGTTTTCATTTGATCGTGTACAATTTGAATCGCAGACATGTAATAATGGCACGACATTCAGTAATTAGATCATAGAACGGATTCTTTTTGTTAATTTACGTATTATTTCTTGAATAGTTTCAGTGTGTGGTTTCTCATTTCTTTACATTCTAGACGATTTCTTAGTTAAATCACTCATCGCTTAACATTGACTAGCTTATATTCAAGAATTGACCAAATATGTGCCTTAATCAAAAGTAAGTTTCTGTCATAAGTAATACCTGCTTAGGTTATTCAGTAAACTTATCATTTGATGCATGCAATGATTTTGATGAATTAGTTTTTGCAGATCATCGAATGTTTTAACGTTTTACGCTTCTGCTGTGTACATTGATAGTTAAACATTATAAATGTCATGATGGTAGCAATGACCATATCATGATAGCAATATTTCCCCCTTAACATTGTCTCTATGGAAACCTTGATTATTGAATATTATCTATTCGAAATTCATTCACTGTAAACATTAAATGTTACAAGAAATACTAGGCCCAATAGCATATGTATGCGTTGGTCGGCCTCAGCAGGTATAACAAATGTTCATGATAACTATTTTGCATATATATTATCGAGTCTTATGATTATGCCAATATGTATACAAATATAATGAATAATAATTATGTAAATATTTAGGCTGCATATTTTTTTTTAATTATTTCTCAGGCCCGCCCGCATGGGCCTGAGACCCCCTGCACCGCCCCCCCCCCCCTTTTTTATATTTATTTGAAGAAAAAAAATACCTACCGCACCCTCTTTCTCAGCTGCCGAACACCGAAAAATGGTCAAAAAAGCCCCCGCACCCTATTTTTCGGGAAAAAACCTGCCGCACCGACCCTGGTGAAAAAAAATTTAAAGCCTGCCGCCCGCACCTTCCTCTCAAGCAAAAAAAAGCTTGAGAAACTAATCATTAATTTTACGCAGCCTTATGGTTCAACTAGCACAATATTTAAACCAACACGAGTCGATATAGCTCATTAGTTCTTACTATATCGCCTCAATATAAGTAAACAATGTGAAATGTCTTGTTGTCGAGTTAATAAAATATTCAAGGTGAATTATGTGTGTGGCATTATTTCATGAATAGAGCGTGTCGTCAAGAGACAGATGAATCATAGATGTTAGCATTACACCCGGACGGTATTGTTAAAAGTTGAATCTGTACAAGCTTTGCGGACTATAAGATCACAAATCAGAGGATGACTGAGCTTAAATGAGTTTATATTTTATTTGCACAATTACTCTATTTTGATTCGGACATTCAAGTTTATGGAATTTGGCTCAGATACTTATTGTAGGATTTTATGTTATTCAAGTTTAATTCTCACATATAATATTCCGTTAATAAGTGGGTGATGCGTACTAATATTTTAATTGTCTTGATGCCAAGCAACAATCTTTTAGTCTTATATTTTTGAATAATATGAATTGATAATTTTCAATGACGTCCATTTATTTCATGGTATTAAACAGCAGCACATAAGTACATCTACGGAAATACGAATTGTATAAACAAATCGGTCTGAGACACAATAAACCATCAAATTCCATTTACATTAATCTAATGACTTATAAAGAAGAATTTATCATATCTACATTAATTACAATCAACAGCTTTTCTCCATGAGGGTTTTACCAGATCTGCGATAAAATTTTAGAGGGTGAGTCGGTAATTCTAGAAGTAAAACCTATGTCTTATGTATCATCAGAGCGCTGTAACAAAAGCTTCGGGTGGTAAGCTTATCTGGCGATCAAAATAAACATTGGAAAAAGTCTTTGGTTTTCCGGCGAAATGTAGGATCTTTTATGAAATAAATTATTGAATTCATCAATGAGTTCAGCATCAAAAGTATCACCAGATATGATGACAGGGGAGATTCGATGTCTTCGATGACTTGTGGAAACACATCGTTAATAAATCTAACAAGTAAATAAGGCCCGGTAGTCATATACAGACACAGAGTTATAATCATTGTCAGTTTGAAGGTTTGTAGCTTTTTCTTGGTGCGTGTCTGATTGCGTTGACTTCCAGTTGTAGCAGTCGTATTGGAGGACACATTCGTTTCAGCGCCCACATTAGAGACATCGGAGGCACCTTGCGTCGAGTAATTTGAAGTGGTTGATCTAAAAGATTATCATTAGTACGACAATTATTTTATTTAGTGAAGAATACTGGCCGCAATTCAGGTGTAAAGAAAATATCGCAATCTAAGATGAGGTTAAGACTGAATGGTTGCTTCCATATCCTCATTTGACATCAACCAAAGTAATGATAAATTCTTTTTATTCACCTTTTGGTATTTTTTAAGTGTGGCCATATTTTGCTCAGGGATCTATGAATGAGAATTCCAGCAGCTATTTGGAGCCCTAACATTCCGGTGAGGAGAAAGAGACCAAATCCTGAGGTAATACCAACATAGACCACGCCAAATCTGTCTGCGTTGAACCCACAGAAGGGATCAGATGTGTCCTTCTCAGCAATGACAGCGGCTACATAAGCCAGGAAGGAGCAGAATATCAGGCAGGGCTGGATGATCTTCACAGCTTGTTATAACAATCAAGTACAGTACTTATTATTGAATTATTTAACTTATTCATTTGTAAAAAGGTCATAATTTCAAACCAAGTTTTCTGTAATTTAATAATTTAGTTTTGTGCCAAATATACTCACACGAAACGCTTTCTGAGCATTGTATTGTTTCCCTTTCAAAGCAAAGTACAGAAGGTGTCCGCTTATCATGATAGCTGTCAGTTGTGTATAATTGAAACTCATCGCAATGAATCCAACCACATGGGCGCAGTACCTAGAGACAGGAACTTCAGAGATGAAGAACAACACACCTCTTATTATCGCAGTACAACCAAACAACATGTCTGCCACGGCCAGATGACTAAACAGATACCGAATCAATTTTGACAAGGTCGACACTTTTCTCAAAATAAAAACGACTAAAATGTTGATGATGAATATCAAAAGACCAACGAATATTTGAAAGGCAAAAGATCTGATGTTTAATGTGTTAAGGATAGAATCGGTGTTAATTTTGTCTGCGGAAGTGCTATTTTGTGGCCAATCCTCAGGCTCCTGTGTTGTGAACATATCAGTCGGGTCTTCCGTGACTGACGCCATTAGATGGAATGAACAATCTCTTATACTTCTAAAGGTAGTAATATATGTTGTTCTCATGACAAAATGTAATCATCATTGAACGCATATTACTCATGAGATAGGCCTGATTCCGTCCACCTCAACCAGCTGAGAAGTCCATCACTTCTTATTACCCAGTTTCTTCACTGGTGTGGAAACGCCTAATATAAACAAATCAAATGATACCTAATGAAATAATTGATCACCAAAATATAAATATATGATTTACACCCCTGTATTTCATAATTGAATATTACAATAACAGCTTTTCTGATACCTTGCATAGGTGTGTGTATTGAGTATTTATTCTAGCATTAAGCAAACAGGTAAAATTATTGATTAGTTTCTCAAGCTTTTTTTTTGCTTGAGTAGAGGGTGCGGGCGGCAGGCATTTTTTTTTCACCAGGATCAGTGCGGCAGGTTTTTTTTCTTTATGAAGAGGAGGGTGCGGTAGGGTTTTTTTTCCCCGAAAAGTAGGGTGCGGGGGCCTTTTATTGACCATTTTTCGGATATCGGCAGCTGAAAAGGAGGGTTCGGCAGGTTTATTTTATTTTTTTAATTCTGTGGGTGCGGCAGGTACGTCAAATCCAAATAAAAGGGGGTGCGGGGGTCTCAGGCACATGCGGGGTCGCCTAAGAAACTACTTAATAATTTTATGCAGCCTTACTTAAATTAGATGTCATGCTTACAGTATTCTGTATAAACGGAGTTTAACCTGTCTTACAAGTATTCTAGACTGACTATCAATGAGCTGTATTGTTGATATTACACAGAATATGCATACCAGTTCCTTTTTATAATTAAAAAATATGTAATACTCAAGTTATCAGCCATTGACGGAATATTTCAATAACTTCTGATCATCTCACCCATGTTAGCTGTCCTGATCTGCTGCTACATCGACCCAGGTACAGTTGGGTATATATCTGTCTCCTCCAATCATGTTATATCATTCGCCTGTATTAACCAATCACCCATCAGCATTACTGAGCTTTACTGTGCAGCTAATCACCGCAAATAGGAAAAAAGATCAGGACGACAATCCAGGAGACGCAGTCGCGGAATATGTTTAATTATCAGACTTGGGTCTGTTAAATGATAAGCCGAGAAACCATACGCCTTTCATTCATCAATGCCTGGGGGCCTGGCTTCGAGCAGACTGCTCATAAATGTTCTACATTAATAAGCGAACAAAGAGAAGTGCAAATCAGCGGATATTCCAGATTCTCGGTTAGTCATCATGATATCCCGCATTATCGGCATGAACTGGATTGATATTATTGTGGGTTTGATTTGGCAGGCCACAACAACTGGTTTCTTTCTGTGGGAAATCAAGTGAACAAAGACGAGTGCAAATCAGCGTATATTCACTATTCTCGCTTTGTAATGATAATATATCGTATTACCGGGAAAAACAAGATATTGTCCACCTTGGGTTGGGATTATCAACCTTCTCAAATCACCTGGTTTGTGTCCGTCCGAGAATCGCCGATAATAGACACAACGGAATTATCTAGACTATGATTGATAAGCCTCGCTTCGAGCAGGCCGCTTGTGTTCTACGTTAATATGTGAACAAATTAAAGGGAGCTGATGATTGGGAGTCTTTGTTTGTTATTCTCATATCCTGCAATTAACAATATTTAAGCAGGATTGATTTCAGTGTCGGCTGGATTTTCTCAAACCAACTGGTTTCTTCGAGAACTCCGCTCTGCCGATTACTGACACAATGAAAGTATCTTGATTATAATCAATTATCCTTAGAAGGTGTTTGATTGATGTATAAGGTGTCTGTATAAGGCTGGGTGTTCCTTATTACAAATGACACTATTTGATGTTAGATATACATATCAAATAGTGATTATCTTATATTATTGATTTATGCAAATCAACACAAAATGGTACAGGGAATCAAAGCCAAATCGGTCAGAAATGAACCCAAATATCATTCAAGGTACAAGTCGGTACAGACAAATACCATGCGAACAAATATGCTGCAAGGGCAATGCGGATAGAAATTAGCGTTGTTAGTCTGTGCAAATTGGCAGCATTTATGATTTGGCAATTTATTTTTACACCTGCTATGATTACCTGAAACTTCGTTTAATTTGACATGTCGTTTACCTCTGAATACTAAGTTCGTTATCACGCATCTTGGAATCTAAATTTTATAAACAAAACCGAATTATACTGATTTTCAAAACATGGTGTGTTTTATAGTTTGCATGTGTGAATAGAAGGTCAACTTTAAACAGGGGAACTAAACACCTGATACATCATTATTATCTCAGTACTGTTGAACCTTGTAAATAATTCGTTTCGTCTTGACACTTTGCTGCCATGAATCCTTTTGATGTTATGTTGAAAGAGAGAGAGCTAGCTTGTTACATTTTCCACACGATACATCAAACTTTATATCGATCATCTTCTGTTAAATGTGAACCCTAAACTAACCGTGTCACACAACTATTATCGCAAGGCATATTTAGATGGTATCTCGTTTCGGTGACTCGAATAACCTACTACTACTGAGTGGTAACTATTGTCGCAATATATATAATCTAATGTATTTTTCTACCGAGTAACGATTCCTTGACGTCTAAAGGTGTTCTTTATTTCGCATGTGGAATAATTTTTAACATATTACATCGCATGAAATATGTGTGCTTAAGCATTCATTCTGTGTTTAGAAAGAATTTATATTCGAATGGTTTGGAAAGTATATCAGTAGCCTTGGTAATCATCACAACAAAAAGGGTATTTGCTTCTCAAAAACGTACATTTATTCTATGAATTTAACAGCATATCGTTACGCATCCTGACACTTAACATAGCAATACATAGTTCATGGCTAATACTGAATTTGTAGTGCTGTCACAAACTGAGCTTCCATTGCGTCTTCATATAGCACATTGTTTAGTACTTGGGACATGTTACTCGGCAGTTTTTGAAATGATCATACTCAACATATATTGAGTTTTTAAAGATATAGCCTGAATTGAGCGCTTGTGACTGGCAGCGCAAAACATGTAATCTACGATGAAACAAAGTGGTCTCTATCACAGTAAGATTCATAACAACGTATTTCAAACTGAGTTCACACTGACTTGGTTAAGATAACATGATTGGTATTTTTTCCCACCTTTAAATTGAATTCCTCAATGAACCAATACATTTCAACGATATATACACACTAGATTAATAAACAATTAATATGGTAATAACTTTCAGTCTCATAGTCCATGGACGAGCGTGTGTTGTAATCAAGTTTAAAGAGGGACATTATTTGGCTTGATATCATTAACTTTCATATCTCTAAGGGCCAATTCATCATTAGAAATTGGGAGGGCCGGGCAAATATAGGGAAGGTCATAATTTAATTTCTGAATCTTTAGGGCATAATTTTTTTTGATGGCATATATGGTGGGTCATAATTTTTTACAGCAATATAAAGGGAGGGTCATATTTTTTTCGCAAACAATCTAATAGGATCTAGATTAAAAAAAATTGTAGAAAAAAAGTTTGTGGAGTGAGAGACCCTATCATAAATCTTGGTCAGTGTGAAGTGCCCTGTAACACAGAGATGTGATATGTGTTGTTTACATGAATACATTGGAGTAGCATGTATGATATGTTGAATGCTTTAATCACTCCTGAAATGATTTTCTGCCTAGGTAACATCTGTCAATAAAAGTATGTGGAAATGATCAAGCGGTGTACTTAAATAAATTTTGTATAAAATCCTTTACATTGAAGTATTTGAAGGATGTTGACTTTGTCAGGACCGTTATCTAGATTCGCATGCATACAATTCACCAACGTTCAGAATTTCTTCTAGAAATGGCGAACTTGCGTGTGGCCATTCATATAGAATTAACTATCAGAAAAATGTTTAGGAATAAACAGTCACAGACCTCAAAGTAAAGGACACACCCGTGACATGATCACTTCAGAGCATAATAAACACACACATACCTTAGTGATTGAGTCTGTTTCATAGTTCGTCAAATACAAATTACTTCGCAGTTCCTCTTCTACTTATGATCCCGGAGAGACCAACTTATGAATATTTATATAAATATTGATGCGTTCATGATGCGTTCACATCTACAGTTAACCAATCACAGTAAATAAGGAAACGCATTTAGACAGCTGCGCACAGCTCCAGGGAATTTATTAACCCGGTCAAAGTGGATGCAATAGTAGGTTAATCGGGCAGCATTCAAGGATACACGTGTGCATGTTTTCCAGAGGCTTATGCGGATCACAATTCATATCTTCAGAGGAAATCTCTATTGACGCTTTCTTCACACAGAAAACAGTTCATGTCGGTATCTGACGAGTTAGAAAAACAAACATGTCACAAATGCACCTCTGACACTGCATGAACTGTTACTAACCCGGAAAACATGTTTGATTTTTATAATACAAGACGTTAGTGCATCGCTGAAACAACAACTATAGGGTATGAAATATAGTAAATGTCACATGCGATATCAGTCACTGGAAAATTATGATTTATCCCTGAAGCACAGCAAGCACATCACCTGAGTTTATCTACCAATTAACAAATAAAAAAGCATCAGTTGTATAATTTTTAAATTAACATTAACACCCATGGGGTAATAAACCCTGATTATAAATAGATACCGATATTCCTCTTATTCACACCTAGAATCTCAGTTTGTTGTTTATAGGAGCAATACAGCATAGTATAATAGTTATTTAGGAGTAATACAGCATAGAATCATAGTTATTTAGGAGTAATATCCCAGGTAACACCGAACGTTCGCCAACGTTCGCTCAAGGTTCGGAGAGGGTTTGGAATGGACGGACCTTCAGAGAACGTTGAGCAAACGTTCCCTGAGGGTTGGGAACAGACGGACCTTCAGATAACGTTGGGCAAACATTCCCTGAGGGTTGGTAAAGGACAGTTGTGTGCCAACCCTGACACAACCTTCTCCCAACATTCACAAGGGGGTTGTCTGAAGGTCCAATCCGACGGACTCTCTAACAACCTTCAGCCAGCGTTGTTACAAGGTAATTTTCAAACGTTTACTAAAGGTTTGAATCCAACATCCCTACAACGTTCCGAAGGAGTTTGAAATAAACATTCAAGAACGTTCCGATATAACGTTTGGAAGACGGCCACTTTGGGAAATTCCAAACTTCAATTCAGGAGCGGAAATGGTTTAGCTGGGAGCGGGAAGGGTTCGCAGGGTAATCAAGAGCGGGAGGGGTAAGCCGGGAGCAAGAAGGGTTCGCAGGGTAATCAGGAGCGGGAGGGGTTAGCCGGGAGCGGGAAGGGTTCGCAGGGTAATCAGGAGCGGGAGGGGTTAGCTGGGATAGGGAGGGGTAACATAGTAACCAGGACAATGTAATGTAGTGATCGTGATCTTAATGGGCAGTTTCCAGAACCAGGCAAACTGCAAAATGCCAAAAGAGTTGACTTTGTGTATTCTTTTTCGGGGGGACACTTGACACACGCATACATGTATATGTATATGTCTATATCAATAAAAATTGTTGTCTAAAATTGTTGACACATACTTGTCCATCTAATGCATTGCAATTTATCAAAGTGTGGGCCAATCGTAGAGGGAATTAACGAAAAACAGGTCTTGAAAATTCGCGAAAAAATAGGCCACTGATCAGCTTAACTTTGAACATAAATTTGTGTTTTATGAGCATCATTTCCAAATGTTTTATGATGCTCATACGTTTGTACATTTTTACTCAAAAAACTAATTTTTGTCTGTGTTTCAATTTAGACCATCTATTCGATCAAACATTCACATATCAACCAACAGTGGCAGAAGTTAAACAATCAAATAGTCGATTGTAAATGTGTAAATAAGAAATTTAAATGGTACAATATCTGACATGTTTATACAGGTGTAGTATCACTCCAGGAACGCGGTGGTCATTCCATTCATTTGGTACGCCTCCCGGTCGTGTCGCGCACTCACCTTGTTTTCCTGCAACTAGGTTGACAGTTGACAAACATCGAGATGAGCGACTGATTAGTTCTCAAGCCGCGCATGTTTTAAAGGTTGACTCGACATCTGTGGACTTAAATAATGGTCATCATCTGTGTTTAGTACAATGGATTATGCAAACAAATAATTCGAGAGAGTAGAACTATGAAGAAATTTACAAACAGAAAAGATAAGTGAACAGGGAAGAAGGTTTGTAACGACTATAATAAGCTAACTGCTGGACTGGCAAATAAGAGCTGTGACCTCACTACAATATTATTAACCTATAATTTTTAGCGGTGGCTAAGATTAAAGCAATTGCATGTTCGTTTGAATAATATTCATCCATTAATATTTACATTGAAAGAGTTGATGACGCCACTGTGTGAGGTCAGAAGCCACACCGGACGTGGCGCACAGCTGACAAGCGATGTTTTCCGACAAGCTTTCACACCTAGTAACCTCCAGCTTTGTTCACTCTTATGGTAACCACTGGTCTATCTGACAAGCGATGTTTTCCAACAAGCTATCACACCTAGTAACCTACCATCTTGGTTTACTCTGATGGTAACAACTGGTCTAGCTGACAAGCGAAGTTTCCGACAAGCTTTCACACCTAGTAACCTACCATCTTGGTTTACTCTGATGGTAACCACTGGTCTAGCTGACATGCGATGTTTCCGACAAGCTTTCACACCTAGTAACCTCCAGCTTTGTTCACTCTTATGGTAACCACTGGTCTATCTGACAAGCGATGTTTTCTGACAAGCTGTCACACCTAGTAACCTACCAGCTTTGTTTACTCTGAAGGTAACCACTGGTCTAGCTGACAAGTGATGTTTTCCAACAAGCTATCACACCTAGTAACCTGCCAGCTTTGTTTACTCTGAAGGTAACCACTGGTCTAGCTGACAAGCGATGTTTTCCAACAAGCTATCACACCTAGTAACCTGCCAGCTTTGTTTACTCTGAAGGTAACCACTGGTCTAGCTGACAAGCGATGTTTTCCAACAAGCTATCACACCTAGTAACCTGCCAGCTTTGTTTACTCTGAAGGTAACCACTGGTCTAGCTGA
>JAXGGS010541806.1:0-10759 GCA_035585475.1 Armandia brevis | reverse complement strand
GTAAATAATGAGGCAGGAATTCGTGTAAGCGGGGTTGAATCTATTTCAAATAAAATTATTAATCAGTTATAATAAAAGTATGATGAAGAAAAAGCAAGCATGTATCAAGATGCAATAAATCAGTATTTGAAAGATGGGCATGCAAGAGAAATAGACAAGACGGATTCAAATTCAGAGACAAGGATAACTATCTGCCTCATCATCCAGTTTTTCGCACAGATAAAATGACAACAAAGTGTAGAGTAGTATTTGATGCATCTTCAAAGAATAAGAATGGAGTTTCTCTCAATGACTTTCTTCTACCAGGACCTGTATTGCAACCTAATTTAGTTTCAATCATCATTAGGTTTCGCCTTCATCGTGTCGCCTTGATGGCTGATATCAGAAAAATATTCTTGCATATAAAACTTACAAAGCAAGATCAGAATGTGCATAGATTTCTGTGGCGTGATTTTAATACCAAGATAGAGCCAAAGACGTACTGCATGACACGCCGGACTTTTGGAGATGTTTCAAGTCCTTTTGAAGCAATAGCAACTGTGCAGCATCATGCCGAAGTAAACAAGGAATCATTTCCAGAAGCATCGGAAACCATCAAAAAGAACATGTATGTTGATGACTGCTTAGCAGGAGCTAAAGACAGTGAAAGTGCGTTCCAGTTGTATCAAGAAGCTACAGGAATGATGAAAGCTGGAGGCTTGGAATTCGTCAAGTGGGCTAGTAATTCTAAAGATGTTCTTGTCCGTATACCAAAAAACCAAAGGGCAACAAAGAATGTGATAGAGATTAAAAGTGAAGGTGACCCATTAAAAGCATTGGACATTTCGTGGGATACAGAAACAGATGAATTTTCGTTCAATCAAGGAGAGAAGATAAAAAATATTCAAGATCAAGGGTGAAGAGGAGGGCAGGGTGTGGCTCTTGATCTCTCTGCAAAAGGGGCAGCTATATATAATGATGATCGAACTGCATTAGCATTTGTTCAATCTTACATTATATTAGGTGCTCCCTATTTGCAGAGGATCATGGGTAGACTTTAAAGCTTTTCAAGACCACACATATTGATGATTCATATTTTATACTTTGAATTTTCTATATATACTACTAATTTTCTATATCAACTTTTATTTGTGCATCTTCAACGAACGGTACCACAGTTCTTTATCTATGATTCAATAAACACTTTTATTCAAACTTGTTAGTTTTTAACTCAATTCAAACAATTGTCAGTGTAACATCTAGTGAACGTAAGAACATGAACATGTCATTCAAACATTTTAACAGTAATATCAATTTCTGGACATTCAACTTTGCCAACAGTATTCTAGTGCGATACTTACAGGTTGGCTGATCAATAAACTTAATCTTAGCGTTATAGGTCAATCAGTAAATACAAATTTACATTTATTCAATTATTTCGAATTTTTATTTTGATCAATCAATTCATGGCGTCTCATAATAGCATTTTGCGTTGGTTTTAGAATCACGTCTGTGTATTCAGTATGTGTAATTACTGGTTTCTTGTAATACTTTCGGAATGCTGATTCCGCGGACCATCCTGCCGATTTTAAGATTGCAGATAGAGGAGCATTTTGTGTAAATGCTCTTGAAGTTAAGGCCGATCTAATGCTGTGAGGCCGAAACAACTTGGTATCTATACCAGCTTTTCCCATTAATTGCCTAACCCATCCCGCTATGGTTGATTTTCGAGCCGGTGTGTATGGCTCTGTATGGCGTATAAAGATAGCTGAGCTTTCTCCACGCAAGGTCTTGGTGCGTTCCAGGTAAACGGTTAGTGCCTTTACTACACATAAGCGCCTGTCAGGTGCGAATGCAGGTATTATGATAGGTTCTACTCTAAACCCGGGCCTAGATTGCTTTAGTAGATCTCCTATGTATATCGTGATACGATGTTTTGTGAGCTTTAGATTTCTGATATCTAAGAGATTCATTGACGAGACCCTGTGTCCTGAGAGCAAGAGTAAGAGCATGGCTACTTTACGGGCTAAGATATTGATATTCATATTCGCGTTCTTGCCTAACGTCTTAATATAATTTAAGACCTCTTCTATTTCCCATGTATTGACATAATGGCTAACTTGGGGCTTTTTCCTGAAAATACCTTTCAGAGTACGCTTAACCAGAGGGTGACTTGCGGGTGATATTTGGGTTTCTGAGCATACCTCCGCCAATGTGCAGACTGCTGATCTGGCAGTGATCAGTCCGCTATACCCCAGACCACAGTCATGGAGCCACTGCAGAAATTCTGCTAGACCTGCTGGTATAATCTGAATGGGATCGATTTAATGTGAGAGGCAAAAAACACTCCACTTCCAGAGATAACACCGGTATTGTTGTTTTGTTCCGTCAGACCATGACGATATGACCAGTTCGATAACTGAGACCGAAATGCCTGCCTTTTGGAGTCTTTCCCTGATAAGGGAAAAGCCGTCAGCTTTAAGCTGGCGTAAAGTTCGTGAAACTTGTCGTGATCGGTTTCCGTCCTCAGTACATCCTTGTGGTTTGGTAACAGGATTGGGTGATCTATCAGGAGTTCCAGCAGTAGCGGGAACCAGTGCTGTGAGGGCCACAAGGGGGCGATTACCACTGCATTGACTTTGTCGTCGCCGATCTTTCTCAGTACCCGGCTGACTAGGCTGGAAGGAGGGAAACAATACGGTAATTCATCTGACCATGGACATGTGAAGGTGTCGATCCAGATTGCATCCGGATCTGGAACGTACCTCTTGAACTTATGGATCATTCTTGAGCTGAACATATCTACTGTAAATGGTCCTAGTGTGGACTCAATCTTTTTGTAGTATTCTGGTCCCAGTGACCATTCTGTATGGGAGTCGTAGTTTAAGCGGGAAGCGGCGTCCGCTTCCGTGTTCTCTACACCTGCCAGGTGAGAGACTGTTATGGTAATGCCCTGTGATATCGCCCAGATCCATAGGTTCCGGCTCAGCTTGTTAAGGTGTCAGAAGGTACCACCTTTTTTACGGATGTATGCCACGGCTGTGGTGTTGTCCACTAACAGCTTGACATGGAGGTTCTTCCTGTCCTTCAGTAGCTTCTTCAGCGCTAAATGTACCGCATACAATTCTTTGGCATTGATGTGCCACTGACGCTCTTCAGCGTCCCAAGGTCCACCTACAGATACTCATTCAGAGAATGCGCCCCAGGCAGCGCCCGAGGAGTCTGTGCGGACTTCGACATCAAACGGTTTTACCTCGGTTCTGCATGTCTGTGACGGCAGATTATTCATCCACCAGGTGGCGTCGTTCCAAACGAATTCGGGTAGTTGGACTGTGGCTTCATAGTCCCCATGGTTGTAATTCAAAGAGTCGCTTTTGAAGATCCCAATCCTACGGTAGTAAATGGCAGTGTCCGGCACTGCGGGCTGCGCGGCTACCATGTTGCCGATTGCCATTGCTAGAAACCTGATTGTAGCTGTCTCGGATGTGGCTATCTTTCTAAAGATATCTACGATCTTCGCGCACTTCTTCGGGGTCAGGGTGACAGTCATGGCTAACAAGTCTAGCGTGAAGCCCAGGAAATCTAGCTTCTGGGTTGGGATCATGATGGATTTCTGGGGATGTATGGTGAATCCAGCCTGTCTAACAGCGTTGCTGTGTCTACGATATTCTCAAATAAAAGTTTCGGGACATCGCTGCCAGGAAACTGTCGTCCAGGAACCCTGTGTTGCTGTGATATTGCTTTCTGAGCTCAGTGAAGGCCACCTTCAGCAGTTTGGTAAACTTGCGTGGCGCCTCACTGAGCCCGTTCTGGAAACAGACGAATTGGTATCGTCTTCCATTCCAGATGAAGCATAGGTACTTCCTGTGCTCCGGTGCTATAGGGACACTATAGTAGGCGTCCTTCATGTCTATGGACCCCATCCAGCAGCCTTTCCTCATCAGAGCGATGGCGTGGGAGAGTGTCTCCATCTTGAATTTCTCGTAGGTGACGTCTTCATTCAACCTCTTGAGATTTAGTATCAACCGGATGGTGCCATCCTTCTTGTCCACTGGGAACGTGGCTGATATCACCTCTCCTTCCTCCTCGAAACATATCTCTATTACACCCTTTCGGATAAGTGCGGCTATAGCGTCGTCTAACGCTGAGGATTTTTCGCTGGAATGCATTGCTTCCCGCGGGGTATGTTTCTGTGAAGGCAATCTTGATTCCCTGGACCCAGCTTCCATGCGTATAGGAATTGGCTGATCTTAGCGCCTACGAAGTTTTCGGGGGTGTTTAGTAGTGTTGGAGGTGTGTATGCAGACAACACGAAGCTATCATGATGCGACATAACATTAGGTTTACAAACATTTGATAATGGTATAATACTACTAACTTTACTTGGTTTTGCAACCTTGTTTTGTAACCATGCGTCATTATATAATGCACTCTCGTCGTTTAATGTTAAACTCTCTAGATCTAAACTTGCAGTTAATACGTCAGAAACGGCTGTCTGTACCTTTGAACTGTCAGCTTTTTCCGAGTCTACAGACTCGCTGTTCGTCATGAGTTGCCCCGGCTGTTGTTTCTTCCGGCCCCCCGGGTGCGGGAGCCTCTCCTCCCTAAAAAATTCCCGTCACCACGGAATTTCTTGTTAGGCTGGTCACTGCCGCCTCCGCCACCGCCGCCGCTTCTGCCACCGGTTTTACACTGAGAGCCACCAGCAAGCGGAAGGTGTCTGCTGCCAGAGTCTTCTCCACTAAGCTGCTCTTGGAATCCAAGCTTAGTGATAGTTTCTGAAATGTTAGATTTCATCTTTAGACATATATTCATGATAATATGCAATTATTTGAATTTTTCAAATAATATATCTGTATTTTTATATATTTATACTACTTACCGATAGCGGTACAAGTGCTTTCAGAACCACGTTCTGAAACTTCTGAAGGAATTTGTCTGTATTCCTTGGCTGCTGGTACAAGCGGTCCCATAGTTCATCATTTACCTTGGGTAAACCAAGGCGTGGAACATTTGACGGGGTCTTGTAATTCTTCTTGAGCTCCTTGAGCTTTTTATCGATTATTGGAAGTTGCAGACATTTCGATATCCACTCCGCTGCTGTAGCTTCTAGCGGGTCTCTTACTTCTTCTTCATCCACCAATAGGGCGAAGAGCGATAAATCTGGCTGAACGGTTAATTCATTTCCACTATCGCTGGCGATAACGTCGGACAGAAAACCATCTAACAGATCTATACCATCCCCCCTCCCTCCTCTTCTTCGTCCAATTCTCCGTAGCTGTCCCTGATAGAGTGGACCGGGGGAGTCGCTGGGTTTGAGGCAGTGTCTGCTGAAGCAGTGTCGTCTTCTTCTTGACGTGGGTGTTTGGACTGAACCGCGGATGCCAGCATAGAGCCGAACATCTTGGCTTGTGCAGCCAGTAGCGCTGCCATGTGAGGCGACAAAGCGGTAGCTTCTTTCAGATTGTTGTTCGCGTCAGGTGACAACTCCTCATCTATTTCTCCGTCTTCCTCTGCGGATTGAAGTTCATCTTCTTTGGCCTTTGCCTTGTCTTTCTGTTTCTTTCTTTCACGTTTCTCAAGATCTTTCTCTCTTTCTTTTGCTTTATCCGTCTTGGATCTTTCAGACTTGCCGGTATTCTCTTTAGAGTCCAGCGCCTTTCGCTGTGGGTTCGCAACAGCCCAGGCAGTCGTCGGCCTTGAGCCGGAGGTGTTATCACCTTCCATACCTGTGAAAGTAAACAAACAATCAATTAGTTGTTGTACTAATCGGACCAACATTTTAACATTTTCGCGCCTTTCTCAATGGCGTCAATTTCGACAGCACTCTTGCTGTATTTTAACGAATTTGTCATGTTATACATGTAACAAAACGTCATATTTATACATATGTTTCATTAAACAATTGGATTAGATTATGCACGCGTCCCGTTTGACGGTGATTATTTTTAGCGGATATACCGCGTCGTAGACCGATCATAGCTATCGTCTACAGAGTATACTCTTTTACTAAATAATTCCTGTATTATTCCCTCTTCAGGGTACAGAATTTTATATATTGAAACTTGTTTAATTGTCTTGCCTACTAAGTACTATCCTGGCCCATGGGTGTTTAGCCCTTGCCTCTTGGTCCGCCACAAGTGTGGATCTGACCGGTACATTCAATCAGTAATTCGTAGAGTAATTGACGGACTTATCTAGTTTTGGGATCTTGTATCCCTTGCTCCACATGTACAAACTATTAGTTTGTTCCAAGTCAGGATACTTCCTGGATATCTTCTCTCTATTCCTATAAAGAGAAGCTAACATACATGTTAGTAGCAGAGTGAATTGTTCACACGTCCATCCTGTGTAAAAGTTGCGAGCGAGAGGACTAGGGCATGCGCGAGCGTACTACCCATGGTCCTCTGCAAATAGGGAGCAGCTAATATAATGTCTGTATCAATGGTGGTAAACCTCATCTTATTAACTCCATATTCATTGCGAATTAAACTATCCCCTACGGTACTACT
Source organism: Armandia brevis (assembly GCA_035585475.1). Classification (NCBI taxonomy): domain Eukaryota; kingdom Metazoa; phylum Annelida; class Polychaeta; family Opheliidae; genus Armandia; species Armandia brevis. Next base: position 4,268 of record JAXGGS010541806.1, on the reverse strand, counting down.
ATTACTAATATACCCAGAGAAAGACAGGGTGTACCCCCCTGATTCAGGCTCTACCAATATACTACTATAAAGGGACTTGTACACATTGCCCTCAAAGTCCTCAATATCTAATCCATAGTGATTACCTGTGGTAATATGCATAGGCATTCTAAACCCAACCAGAGTTCCCTTAGATTTCCAAACCCTTTTTTGTATTCTCTCTATGTTCTGTTAAACGATTCACATCCATACTCTCTATTCAGAAAGGATATATTGACTTGATTGTGAAACTTTGGACAGGTTTCTATCCTAGTTTCACTGGAACCTAAGAAAAGAGATGTAAGTTATTTGTACATAATTTGATATTCCTGACAGCTTAAATCATACAATTTGTAATAATTCCATTGCTGTAGCTACACTGTGTGTAGTGCCATTGCAAATGTATTATATGGCTAAAGGTTTTTTAAATATAGAAACACATCCAGCTTGTGTTATTGATGTTGATGATGCCTGCAGACTATTGTAAACACTTCTTTCCATATTTACCCCAGCAATACCAGCTTTTGCTTCAAGGGATGTTTTCATATTTCTTACCGGTCGTTACTTAAGCCAACAGAACATATAGTCATATTAAACACAATTCTTTTCAAAAACGTAGAAGATAATCGATGATGGCTATTATGTTATATTGATTAAGTAGATGAAGGCAAAATCATTCTTTTTCCATGATTGTTTTGTTCAGAATGCATCGATAGGAGCAATTTGTAGTCTCTCATATGTACTTTCAGGTCTCATGCTAAGTTTCCACACATTTCTACATAGAGAAACCTTATCATGCAAAGAGGCTGCAAAAATGCAGCCAATAATGTTTGATATAACAGATGTATCAAGCATTATAAAGGTTGTATCCCATCCTTTGATTTTAATCTGACTCCTGAACAAACACCCTAGCCACAAGGTGTGCAAAAATCATGATTAAACCTTTTTACAACATTAATGTCTGATCTGATTCAATTTATTATGGTTTTAAATCTAAATTGGATAACATTTGTTGGAAGTTCACTCATATACATAGCAGTTGAAATATTCATAGGAAAAAAAAAAAATCACAGTGATATTTATTTGATGCAAACAAAATCTAGAATTGGAATAATCATCATGAAATAATGTTTTAAACTGAGTTTGTAGGTAGTGAGTACAACATATTTCATACAAAGTCATGTTGTTTATTTCTTGAACCGAAATATATTGCATTAATTATATGGCCAAGATATACTCAATTATTATGACTGCCGAACCTAGCAGTATTGCTTGTTGGCTAGTAAATACCTAAAACCCAAGACTCTATGTTAGACAATTCTTCTCTTAGCGTTTTGTATTTTTGTGTGTATATCTCTCAAATTGCTGGAGTTACTAACCCTCTTATTATTCACAGCCGATACATCTCCTGTTACTGAATACCAATTGGTACAGGAGACAGTATCTAGTACTAACTGTTTTCCCCCGTGCTGCGGGGTGATATTGCAACCTGCATATTACTCAAATGCTATTGATTAAGTGAGTCAGATGATTCCTTATCCTAGCACTGTTGGCCCCAAGAACCCACCACTCCTCTGCGGGTATTGCTAGTAACAAAACAATAGGTGTTGTTGTGCCACGGTTGATTGAACAACCCAGGCCGGAAACAACAATATCACTTTCTCTTTTTGACAGTTTCTAAAATAAATTGCCATGTTTTATGGTTCGAGAGCATACAAAGTTGGATTTAAACACTTTTTGCCAACTCAGAATCCGCCTGTTTCAACCAGTTTTCCTAATTTTGGGAGACAAACTTTTCGCTTAGCGAAATTATATATAGATATGTCATTTGTACACGGTTACATACAGTTCATACGGCTAGTTATAGGTGGTAGTTAAATTATTATCAAATATAATTTTCAGGAGACACATATGTACAACTCCATATTATGTTGCCCGGGAAAAGCCCCTTAATTCACAGTCATAACATAAAATGGAATTCACTAAAATATCAAAATACCCCGCAACATATCAAAAAATGGCCTTCAAAATAAAGATTATTCAGTCTATATAAACATGATAATATACAAGCATGTATAACTTGGTCAAGTGGATTTGGTAAATTACCAACAATATTTGAACTGTGTCAAATTCTATGATTTTGCGCTTGGCAACCTAGGTATATACAAAAATCATTCTTAAATTCAACCACCCTTATTTAAAATATATGGCTATGACATTCTTTGTGTATTCTTCTATGGCTGAGAAACATTTAACAGTACATATAGATATAACAGTTCTTATTTAAGAAACAATATTTATTTCGTGTCCCAGATAGATCATTATGTTTAATCTCATGTACTGGCTTAGATAATTTGTGAAGGTGTTTATCTCATCTTGTGGTATTATTAATGTAATGCCACATGTCTATCCCAACACTAGCATAACATCTTAATAATTTAAGCAAAGCTGTAAGAATCACATACAATTGGACAAGTAAAAGTTTCGGGTTCTTTGCTTCTTTTCATGGATAGATAAACATGACTGATTTATTGGTGAATTCTCAGACCGACATCTGAGAGACCTTTAATTTTGCGGATGTAGCCTCAGAATCAGTGTACAATATAAATCTGCACTGTGCTTATATTTAAATCAGATTTTATTCATGTCTCTATGAACATGATAGCAAACTACCGAAATGCTGAAATCTGAGTTGTTTCATCTCACCATGATTAATTTTGTTCATAAATGTTATTACAAATATCCATTTGGTTAAATAATTCGATCAAGTATTGTATCAACTTTTCAAAGATTATATTTTTCGGGGGCTTATTTTCACAATCAGAGTTGTCTTTACTTGCAAACAGTGGCCAAAATGATGTGGGGAAAGAAGTTGCCTTTGCTCGCCCTATTAGGCGTAGTGACCATTCTATCTTCAGTGTTGGTTGTTCAAGTACTTTTAAAGAAAGTTGTTGGCACAAGGGATAGCTCAAGTTCGAATCCTTTCAATTCGTTTAATACGCCATCAGAAATTGTACAAACATCTGACAGTATGTTATTATGGATGGCAGACAAACGTACTGGAAGATCAGGTGAAGTTTATACTCACATATTCATATAGTCATAATTTGCACCTTCTTGTATTTGTCAATATAGAATGTGTACCTCTTTGGTAAATATGATAAACACTCAATGAAACAAACTTGCTGTTGTCAGAAATCAGAAAACTAACCCGACTGCTGCCAGATTACAAACATGCCACTGGACAGTACTAATTGTCCAAATGCTGCAATGTATTTTACATGTTTTTGTTTACTCAATAGTATGAATATTCTAACATGAACAACTTATCCTGTAGACTCCACAAATACAGAAACATCAATCAGATCAAAAGCTTATTCAACTACTCAAGTGGGTAATGAAATAACTTTCCTGAAAAGAGAGGATGGTTCTGTAAGTTTTAACAGAACTTGGGCAGAATATCGAGAAGGGTTTGGTAATCATGGTGGAGAGTTTTGGATGGGTTTAGAAAACTTGTATGATATCACCATCAATAACAACTATGGACTCAAGGTAGATTTTGGAGATTTTGAGGGTAATGTGTATCAATCGCGTTACAGTAATTTCTCAATTGATTCAGCTCTTGGTTGGTATCGCCTCTCTATATCTGGTTATGATAGTAGTAGTACAGGTGGAGATAGTTTAACTAATACTAGAAGGGGAACACATGAAATATCTAATAACATGAAGTTTAGCACCTTTGATAGAGACAATGATGAATCTGATCGTAATTGTGTACAGGAGTATGGTTGGGGTGGTTGGTGGTACAATGACTGTGGAAGTGCACGCCCGACAGGTCGGTATCGGGCAGGGGGTTTTAACTACTATAGAGGAATAACCTGGTATTATTCTGGATTGTCTCCTTATCAAAACTCCTTTACATACATGAAACTTACACTTGTCCAACCATAGATGCTGATGAATATGACCTTGGGCATTTAAATTCTGCCTTTTATATTTGCCAAATCAAACATTTAATAACTAGCAGAACTCGTCATTCTGATAGTTCGCTGTGTGACGGCATCAGGGGTAAAACTATATCAATGTTGCACTTTATTGATAGTTTCTGGAAGATTCTAATATGACTAACATCTCTGCAACCACATGTCATTTAATTTCAACATCTTCATTCAAATTTGTGAAGATCACATGTACACTAACACACAGATATAATCTGAACATTTTATAATTCTGTTCCTTATATGATACAT
>JAXGGS010541695.1:0-10759 GCA_035585475.1 Armandia brevis | reverse complement strand
TTCGATAATCTTGGAGGCCAAGATAACCGATATAGACTCTGAATATAAATACAGGACAGAAAATTGAGTTTGGGAGCGACGATAGTCTTCGGAAAATTAACTCAAGGTTTTGTCGATCCTTAAACCACTTAATTTTTACTAGAAGATGAGTACCCCTCACATTGATTGTCACATCAGCAAACGTAAGGTGCTTTGCGGCATTCAATGTTTTTTCGAGTGAAGTGCTAAATTGGATTGACGCAGCACGGCTAGTATAGATAAAGCCACGGATAATTTTAAGAGAGGGGCAAATGACCAGATACCAAGTTTGTAAAAATTTGATCGGAGCTGACGAGGAGAGATGGATAGCTGGTTATGTCGTGGGGAACTGATGTGCGCTTCACAGTGTTTCACCTTAAATGCATGACGTACATGCAAATGAATACCTCTCTGCTGAATATTATACTCTATAGCTTGTATGTGGGCAAGGATATTACTGTATGCGCCATATTCTCTCTTGAGCATTGTATAAAAATCTTGACCGGTAGGATCCCCGTGACTTAAGCATACATTGTATTTGAACAATTGTTATATTTACTTACACTGTAGACTTATGTCAAAGTTATTCTAAAATAACACAAGTCCAATATATTCTTTGGAATATTTTATCAACGGGATTGACGAAAGAACAATGTGTGTAGTGTTCGGAGTTTTTCGGCTAACTGGCTATTTTTTTAAATTTTGAATAGTGGCCCTGCGACTCCAACGGTTAATTTCTCGGAACATGTGATACTGATAAGCATGATCTACGACCAATAACAGTAATCCACCGGGAGTACATCTGACCGGAGTGGGTCAGTCAGTTGTGACCATGAGTGGCGTCACTAACATTGCGGTGAGACAACCACGCGGTGACAAACACCGGGCAACATATTTGACGTAAACATAAAACACATAAACATGCAATCATTGAATACAGAAATCATGACAATCAACTTCATTGTTCAACAACTAATGCTTATGTTAGTTACACATTAACCAAATTGGAATTGGAATACTTTTTCAAAGGTAGCTGAACGAGAACTTCTCACTCAGGATTAGATAACACAATTGAATTGCCCAATATTATGATATCCTACTAATTTAAAGCTAACTTTAAACGTGAACCCATCATATATCAAACATAGATTGACATATAGTAATGATCAACTGTATTAATAAGGCTTGCTTGACATTTATAAAATACCAACCCTCTTGATCAAGTCAAATGCCCTTTAAATATAATTAGAAGTTAAAACTTAATCGAAACATGTAACTCATCTGACCTTAATATTGATAAATGGAGATTCAATCATAATTCAGATGCACAACACTTGTCACAGGTGCGACGAGCTAACATCTAGATGGGACAATGTGTAACAGAATTAAAATGATGTTCCGCAGTAAAAAAATTCCACATGTGCTATTCATGATGTCAATGGTTTCTGTCGTGGGGATAGTAATTGTTATCAGTAAGTGTATTTCTAATATTTTCTGTATTAGCTTGGTATATAAATCACACAACATAAATGTACATTGAATAAATTGTGATGACGTTTGATTGCAAAGCATATTAAATTTAATTGATACACATCTTGTAGACATCTTGTTTACTCTTTTACCCATTGTTCACAGGGCCGAGTCAATAGCTAAGAATCGGGAGGGCTTAAAAATATAGAAAGGGTAATACTTTTCCACAGTGATCGTAATATATCTATGTGTCCAAAAGTGCAATCTGCATGCCTTAACATATGTAGTTCTTAGAACAAAACGACCTTAAACGACGTTTAATGCATTGACAAATTCTTTCATCTGAACACATTTTTTGTGTGTCCAAGGTCCTTATTGTCATCGATTTTGGAAGAGAAGTGGCAGACATCGCTGTTTCAACTGAACTAGTGTCCTCTGAGTTGTCTTTGACTGTCAGTGGACATGTATTGTTAAATCTCATTTTCACTCATCGACCCCCATATGTGTGTCCAATAACTTGAGGTAGAAAAACAGGTAGACTGAAGGCATAGTTCTCTTAAGTGCATCAATGTTGACAAAATATGTTGATTTTATGGCTGCCACTATCCAAATATATCAGAACAGCGGTTCATTAACAGGAATATTCGAAATATCTCTCTTCGTTTGGAAATAGGCATTTTTAAATGTGTTAGATATGAAGGCACAAATCCTTGTTGTATAACAGGCAGCTGTAGACATTTATTTGAATCGTTATCAGTATTAGGGTGACTGACGGTTAATTATTTCCACAACTATTAATTCATTGTTCGACTAATCTGATGCGTAAAATGAATGAATTGCGGGTATCATATTACTAATTGTTCGTTTTTACAAAACCATAACCAGTTTTTATTGAATATTAAGCTATGTTTATGTGGATTTATTGGTCAACCATGATAGGTAGGGTCAGCCGTTTGGTTAATGAGGAGTATGGCAGTTGAAAGTTAGTTTCATGCCAATCTAATAAGAAGAGTCAAATCTTTTATTTACAAAGCAACACAAGGGTCATGATATTTAACCTGCAATCTGGGAAAGTTCCCGACCCTCCTGTCAGAGTAGCAGTTGAACTCTGAATGTAAAAGCAAGAGAGCATTTACCCGGAGAAACATCTAGTTCATTTATGGTATGTGTTTTAGATATAAACATTTCGCCCGATGTACCAGAGAAGTTTTCGGCCATATCAACATTGAAAACCATTTCATCCAAACCAGAAGGTAAGAACTGAACAGATCAAGGTAACCCATCATAGCTTATTAGGTTTATTTTAATATTAACTCCAAATTACTGATTTTAGTTTAATTAATTTACCTAAAATCTTCATTTACAGGCGACAAACAGGCCAAAACATCATCTAACTCTAAAGAAACTATATATCAAAAATCATTTCGAAAAACATACAGGAAATCAAACAATAGTAAGATGAGTTTTATTGTCCTGGGAAGGCAAACCAAATTATTTTAGCTGTAAAGTTATATACCCACCGCTGTTTTTTTCATTATTTTTTATATAGAAGTTCAAAAACATACCGTTGCAGAAAAAACAGTTCCATTCAGAATAACAAGAAATCTACAAACAATGGCTGAAATGAAAACAAATGCAGGTATCGTGTGGCATTGATGAACTCAGAAGTACTTAATTTCAGAATTATTCTTTTATATGATAAATATGCGCATGCCCGTCATGGTTATAAAGGTCAATTATTCAGTTGGCACTCACTACAAAAGCTAACACCAGAAATTAACCAATTACTAGGTGATCACTTTAACATAATATACTTGTTTAACTGCGAAAGCTGGGTTTTATCGGTTGGCGTCAACTCTTAGTCCAAACCTATTTTTGAATAAATTATGTAAGTTATTTAGTTAAACATAAAATCATATTTTCGACTGCTCAAACAAACTTGTGACAATCCAACAAAAATAATAGTTTGAAGAATATAAATTGGCTGTGTTGTAATGCTACAGATAATTTTTGATAATTGGCTTTATTCTCAATATAAGGTAAAGGTGCTCATTCATCGCACACAGTACTAAAGACAATCAAAGACCTTGTCGCTAAAGAAATGAAATACACAAAAACATCTACATACTCCATGACCAGTTCACACAACTGTAAGATTTCACTTTTTTGTTTGTTCAAAAAAAAAAACGTTTCTCAATCAGTCATGGGTTGTTTTTTAAATGATGTCATCCATTCAATATCCTTATATCCTAGAATGTACACGCATACAATTCCTATATATTTACAGGGTGTGAGGATGTGTCTATCATTGTCAGCAAAGAATACAAGTTCTATTCATATGGAGAAAGAACCTGTAAAGCTGAGGGTGCTAGTTTTGATCTGATAAACACTGAAGAAAAACTTGATTGCGTGAACAAACAATTGAAGGGAAAAGGACCATGGCCGAGCGAGGTGTGGATAGCAGGAAACACTAAGGTGATTGGAGTTCTATCACATATTCAAGAGATTCAGCAAAACATTTCAGGTTGGTTTGAGAAACGTGAAATGTTAATCAATTCAACAGTGAAATATCTAGAAGTGTAACATTAATATCATTGATTTGTCGATTAAGATGTTTTATATTTCAGGTAATTGTGGTGGCTGCGGCTATCCAATTTTATCAGACTACTATTATCGAAAAGGGAAGACAAAAACACAACTCTTAAAGGCCTTTTCTAAAAAAACAGGAGATGACGCTTATCGCAGATTTATCTGTGTCAAGAAAAGAAATTAGCTAACAATTACACAGAAACACTGGTAAACATAGAGATAGATTACACAAACACTGGTAAACATAGAGATATATTACACAAACACTGATTAACATAGTGATAGATTACAAAGACACTGATTAACATAGTGATAGATTACACAAACACGGACAAATATAGTGATAGATTACACAAAAATAGATAAACAAAGTGATAGATTACACAAACACTGATTAACATAGTGATAGATTACACAAACACTGATTAACATAGTGATAGATTACACAAACACTGGTAAACATAGTGATAGATAACACAAACACTGATAAACATAGTGGTAGATTACACACACACTGATAAACATAGTGATAGATTACACAGACACTGATTAACATAGTGATAGATTACACAAACACTGATAAACATAGTGATAGATTACACAAACACTGATAAACATAGTGATAGATTACACAGACACTGATTAACATAGTGATAGATAACACAAACACTGGTAAACATAGTGATAGATTACACAGACACTGATAAACATAGTGATAGATTACACAAACACTGATAAACATAGTGGTAGATTACACAGACACTGATAAACACAGTGGTAGATTACACAAACACTGATAAACATAGTGGTAGATTACACAGACACTGATAAACATAGTGATAGATTACACAAACACTGATTAACATAGTGATAGATAACACAAACACTGGTAAACATAGTGATAGATAACACAAACACTGATAAACATAGTGGTAGATTACACAGACACTGATAAACATAGTGATAGATTACAAAGACACTGATAAACATAGTGATAGATTACACAGACACTGATAAACATAGTGATAGATTACTTATTAAGCTGGCGTAATATAACAAATTTATATGATGATATACTGAGAATTCCCGTGATATAAAGAAAGGTATTTGGGCTGTCTTAAAACCAAACTAATACTAAATAAGGAGTGAACCTCACATCCTCTGCAAATGGCTGAATAATTTTTGTACCTGCTTAAATAAGATAACTGGTCGCAATAGTCGTGTGTACAACCGGTCAGTTTGATGATAAGTAAGAACGATCAGATACCAAAGATTCCTATAATCCACCACTTATGCATAGAAATTTGTGTGTGGCAGCCCCAAAAAACAATTAAAGAAGAGAGAGTATGTCAATGCTGTAGTATCCTAGAGGACTAGGAACACCTTTTATTCACCTGTCCATCATATTCTATGTTATGCAATTGTTATCTGAAAGAGAATTTCATGCTAATCAACACTGTCGCTCAAGAATATTCTAAAGCACTTACTGCAAAATGCTTTACAATGTAGTACACTACCTCGAGAAGGTACAGTACCTGCACAAGTGTCTATTCATTTTCTCATCCTTTATTTCATTCTGTGCCATTGTCTACTTATCTATACATGTATCATGTAATTGGCAGGAGGCCAATGCATTTTTTAAAAAAAATAAAAAAAATAAAGTAGGCAGTAATAAGTAAGCGAAAAAACTACACGACTTTATCATGCAATATACTAATTTCCAATGGCCAAACTTGAAACACGCTTCACATTTCCAAAATTCCAGTAGTTTTTTCATGATATATTGATATTTTTTATTAAGGAAACACGACCCAGTCTCGGGTTAATACAATGGAGCTATATGCGATAATTTACTACGTCCTGAATGGGCAAGATCTGAGCTGTGTAAAGGTCCGATAATACTCTATTTATAGAACGAATAGAACTATTTAACCAGCTAAAAAATGTTAATATTGCCATGCCGAATACTCCTTAGAGGTACAGCCTTAACTTCTTAATGCAGAGGCCGACTGCATTGACTTGTGGTTCATGTAGCATCAATTACATATTAGAATAATTAGCACTTATATCATACCGAAATACATATTTTCAAAGGATCTTAAAAACTTAAATTTGACTCGATAAAATGGAAATGTTCGTATATATTAATACCATTTTAGATCAGTCACTTTCAACATATTTTGATAGTCTGAGCTTGTAGCCATCTGACTCTGATCCTACAGTATACGGACTAAATCTCCTTACTTCAGGAATGTTTATAATTGTAATTGTAATTGTAAAGTTTATTATAGTATTAGCCATTCGGCTAGTTACATACATGCATGGATTTTTATTAGTAGACAATAAAATATATTTAAAGAAAAAAAAAAAAAAAAATATTATCGAGTCTGTGGACGTTTCTGTCGTCGTCATGTGTGTTAGTGTGAGCACGACATGTTATAGAAATAGTTGTTTATGAAATTGTGTTGCTCTATCTGTAAAGTATGATAATAGATCACATGTAATGAAAAACGGACCGTCTGCAGGCCGCCGCAAAACTAACCTGTACCCTGAAAGTTGGATGATCTTAACAATAAAGATTCTCCTAAAACAATACGTCTACAATAGTTTTCCAATGAATGTTTTGAACTTTCAACGACTATCAAATCTGCTGCCAAATTGGTAGTTTTCGTTTCGTACGTTGAATGAAGGTAGCATGAGGCGCAGCAAATAACTGGTTTCCGTAAAACAATGATTATACAAATATATTTTCAATTATATATGTTTATTACTAATTATAATGACAGTATCTTGGGTTATTTGTACAGTAGAAATGAGTGGATTATGCTATTAGTAGCTGCATATTTAGAATAGTATAGATAAAAATGAGTGGTGGGTGACAAATTACAGAATGAACTGTTCTGAATAAACTTATATATACTTTTTATATATGCTTGATACAATCCGGTTTAGATATGTCAACTCAGTTAACATGTTAATCAAAAGTCATCCATCGGGCATTGTATTTCCAATATATACAAATGATTGTCATTGCCTAGTATTGCCAAATTTACTTTCTTGACTAATTTAATTGTGTCACATGTATATGATATCTGGTCCTCCTTTGCTGGACATGAATATAACTTTCTATGTAGACATACAGTTAACTTGTAGGTCCAGAGATTACTTAGTTACGTGATTTAGAATTTACATTATATTATTGCTGACGTATAATTATTAAATGCTCACATAGTTTCCTTGAAGATAGTTAAAATAAAGACGATTGTTTAAATCATTTCTCTACAACTGTCACAAGTTAGTGTCCTGTTTGAAAGCTCATCAATACAAGAAGCTTTACTTTTTTTGTCAATTGTTTCCACAGCATCATAATGGAATCTGTTTCAGCGTATTCATAATCTGATTATTAATCTGCTTTTCACAACATTTTAGTTCTAACACTTTTGCCCAAAATAAACAAGTCATTCACTTTGTTTATCATAGCACAATGCTGTGTTGAATTAATGGCACATTTGTCTATCATTGACCTAGTATGTTTGTTATTTGAAAGATATAAGAACCATCATTCATATTCTTATCAGTGTCAGTTTCATGTGTTTAAAGGAATAAAAGCTTTTCTGACCTTTTGCAAAAGACCAGTTGATACCAGAAGGATCAATCTGACCACCCGTCAGGTACCGACCTGTAGGGCAACCGTATCCACACTCATTCCACCACCAACCACCGCCAAACAATGTTGCACAGTTGTAACCTTCAAATTGATCATTGTCGACATCATAAGTGGTAAACTGCATGTTATCATGATTACCAGATGCAGGTGGGAATGTCAGACTATCACCACCGTCACTACCACTGACATATCCAGATACAGAGAGTCTGAACCCGTCGGTTTCCGGCCCAACCGAAATACTACTGTAGATAGACTGGTACACATTACCCTCAAAATCTGCAAAATCAACTTGCAATCCATAATTATTTCCGAGTGTTAACTGACGCAAGTAGTCTAATCCCAACCAGAATTCCCTTTCAAGATTGCCGAATCCTGCTTTATATTCTGCCCAATTTCTGGTGAAATTTTCAGAACCGTCCACTCTCTTCAGAAAAGTAATTTCATCTTGATTTTGAAAGCTGGACAAAGTTTCTTTTTCTTTGGATTCTACGAAAAGAGAAATGTATCTTATCCTAGACATTATTGAATAAATGTAAAGTCTTGATATACACTGGTTGCAATAAACAAGTTATATCAGTGCTAACCGAAATATTCATTTTTGAAAACGTTATAACTTTTGTTTACATTATAATTCTTTCATTAAGTGCGGATATCAAGTGTCTTTCAGTGTATCATACCTGTAGTCTTTGCAGCTATAGATGTTAACTGGCTCCATGCGGAGTCAACTGCAGCGACTGTAATCAGATGACTTTCATTGTCCAAAGAAGTCTTGCGGGAGTTTAATATTAAATTGATTATCCAAGTTTTGTATTTTCGTCTGTGAAATTATACTGTTTTCACATGAATTGTAATTGGAGGTTGATTAAATGTTAATTAAACACTTATGGCGTTTAGGTGTGAGGGCTAAGTCGAAATAACCCAAAAGGTACCTTTTCAACCGACATACAGTTTAAATGACAGACAAGGAGTTTTGTGCAAATGAACTTTACCTTTATTTACTGAAGGAAGAGGATCAATTTTGTGTTGGATATCTGATGATGTGCAGAATGTCTGTCTTTCATATGAGTCTGTTGTTTTATTTCTTATAACACCTGTCATCATAACTGGAATAGTAATCAAAAGTGTACCAGTCATTATCATCACGAGGACACCAAAATGTAGCGGCTTTATTTTTAATTTCATTTTCACCACAGTTGCTAGGGAGGACAGGTGTTGTTCTGAAAAAGTAAGTATGTTGTCATCTTCTGATACACATTGTGATTGTGAAGTCGAAGTAAATTAATTCTAATTTAAACAAAATCTCCTTTTCTGATTTAAACCTGGTTTAATCTTCAATTACAGTTGCACATGCTTCATTTAATTTCTTACGTTGTAATATTAGTACAGAAAGTGAAATGAACTCATTTAGTTGATGTGCAAGACATTTTATTAATTTAGTTACTGCAATCTTGATCAGCGAATATTTCATGTTTGTCTCATATGAATGATTAGACAACATGCTATTGAAGTTGTTCTAGACAGAATAATGAACTCTTGATTATTTAGTCGGCAATTTTAATCATCACTCACTGGAATGGTACATGTACCCTGTACGGAATTCTCTAACAAACTATTGGCATTGAAATTTAGAAAGTGTGGCCCTATGATAGTAACAAATAAATGTTAGAAATGGGAATTATATAGCTAAGAATGTTACTTGATCAAGTCAAATTAACAGTTAAATTTAGCTTGTTCAATGTAAAACACAACGTCAAGGATTTTATGTAATACAAACCACTCCAAGTTGAAACACGGTTGAATGAAATTGTGGTAAGAAAACTGTGTTGTAATAAACAACAGACCAATAATGATCAAGTACGGAATCAAGTCCAGTCAGGTACATATTGACCAAGTCTTGCGAATCTTATGAGATATAGCTCCATTGATGAAAGGTTTCTCTCTTGAATATGTGCCAATGTATCAGACACATGTGGCAATACTATAGCTCCGGTGACCCTTCCCACCCAAGACTTCTAATACACCTCCACATTTAATATTGTTATGAAGCTCGGTTTTCCACCATTCCTGCATGGCATTTGTCCCATTCCACTTTTGACGGTGAAATGTAAGCTGGGAGTTCGCTTTGATGTTGTGTTAGCATGTTTGGGGTAATGTGTAATATCATGTTCACCAAAAGTACCTGCAAACAGAGCTTGTGATCAAATATGCTTTCCTGCCAATTCATACAACTGTGCAATAATTTTCAATCGCTCATGGTGGTGCGACACCAGGTATTTATAGTCTAGCAGTAGTCAGCGGCCGTCAGAGCACCAAATCCCAGATGACTAAGTTGGAATCATAGATTTGCTTGAAATATTTCCTAGACAGACTGATTCGTTACATTATAATCAAGTTTCCATATTCAATTGTTTTATTCAGCTTTTTCATAGGTTATATAACCATTATTACCGCCTTAAAAATAACATCCTCGGCTTTTACATCTACAAGTGTATAGTACAATCAGTTACTTATTTGTTCATGTCAAAATCAATGATAGTAGGAACTCTTTATTAGAAGCGCAAAATCTGATTGCCATAACACATATTTAGGCTAAAGGTCAATCGAAGTTATCACTTTTGATTTGAATTCTTAATTTATCATATCCGCCAAATATATTATACGCCGTTTCCTAAATGAAAGATGTGGAAACGATTTTGCAGCTATATACAATCATTTTGATTTAGCATCCGTCGTGGCATTGTTTTACACACTCTGAATTTTAACACGGCCCCTTGCATATGTAACCATATTTGAAACTCTCAGGATTGTCTCCCCAAGTGCCGTTGTGTATTGAGTTGGTATACATCCGGGCCACTGAAGCCTCTCCTGTTGGTTCACCCTCCGGAGTGAAATCATTCCAGTTCGTCCACGTCATATTTGTGCCATCCAACCATCTCCATCCCCTCCGCCTAGCGGTTTTGGTTGCATGTCCCAAAGCGGGTTTATCATTGTAAATGCCAATCCAATAACTGGTTA
>JAXGGS010541584.1:0-10759 GCA_035585475.1 Armandia brevis | reverse complement strand
TTTAATGACTCCTAATTAACGTAATATGAAAGTTAGGTGAGAATGGAACTGTTCTCAGCTAGGCCTTGTAGTATTGTATATTCCTACTGTTAATAGTGAGCTTTTTCAGCTTCACTCCAGTGTTTTTAGTTAAATATTATGATTGCATGGTGTGTCATGTGCATATAATTTGCCACATCTATTGAATACGAACGTTCCTATTCGCCAGAATTGATTTACGTTTTTATTTTTACTCAGCTGCTTTTCGACCGTTATACGTCAGCACAATATTATGCGATAGCATCCTAATGACGCAAGTAAACCTGACCGTCAAACTCAGTTTGAAAAACTTTGCCATCGGGCTTGTGATTTGGATGTTTAACTTATAACATTTATTTCCCTGTAGTGCTGTTGTCGACATTGCTCAGAGGAACTGTTAATTCCATAATGCCAATGTAACTAACTGTAGAGTTAACACATTTATATCAGCTAGACAACATCAGCTAACTAGCCACATCATGTGCGGAATCCAGGGCAGCGCTACTAACTTCTCATCTACAGTATTCTCTCTTATTCCCACCACAAACACATGTTTACAAATCCGCTCTAAACAATACAAATAAACAACCACAAGGTGTGGTAGGGAGCGGCAAGCTTCGAATAGACCGCTGGTCCTCTCACCAAGTAAAAGTGAAAACGTATCCCTCGACAGTAGATGGTACACCGGTTTATGGAGTTATATTACATGGCGGCTCCAACTGGGGAACATACGGTACTACTTATACCGGATTAAACAGGTTAATCTGTATCACCTGTAGTTACCTGTACAGCTTTACTTTTACCTTTACCTGGGTAATTAGGTGGCATGAGCTAATCCCGAGGTTACCTCACTGTCTGAGTCTATATCCCGACACCGGGGAGTCTGGCTGTCTGACCACGGGAGGTGAGTCTTCCGCCCTGGGTTAGGACAGTTTGTGGCTTGTGGCCGGAGGGTGAGCTGATTCTGAGTCGATATTAGGCCGTACACGTTGCTGCCGGTGGAAGGAGACAGCTTGTCCCGGTTTGTGGACGGGGTATGAGCTCATTCTGTGCTCCTGGCTGAGTCGATCTTCCCCGGTGTACGATGCTGCCCGGGGGAATGAGACACGGGAGTGAGTCGATATTAGGCTGTACACGATGCTGCCTGGTGGAATAAGACAGCTTGTCCCGGGGGTGAGCAGTTCTTACCCCGTGTACGATGCTGCCCGGGAGAATGAGACAGCTTGTCCCAGGGGTGAGCAGTTCTTCCCCTCCCCGGGTATATAAGGCCCCTGTCTCCCGGTCCTCACCAACTGTTCCTCTCAGATCGTCTACAACTCTCGTGATAATTCTGCCGGAGATTTGATTCGCACATAAACCAGCATGCAGCTTTACGTGCTAGCAGCTTTACTTGGTCTCGCCTGCGGTAAGTGTAGATTTCCATTACGTTTAATATTATTGTCCCTGTAGATATCTTCTGGTATCTCCACACACCAGTGTAGTTTTGAGTAGCAATTGAGTATTGTAATTTATATGTACCTCCCTCAATTTTCAATGTGACTCCCAAATTTTAATCACTGATGATTAATATCAATTTTTCAACTCTTTAATTTACTGAAATGTTTTCACCGTTCTAGGGCGTCCTCTAATCTTTGAGGATCTGCTAACCAAGAAAATCGTCACTGAAGAGGTCCTAGATCGTAAGTGCTGTCCGTATAAAACTGCATAGCTTTTAATATGGCGTCACCTTTAATTCTTTACCACACGTAATTATCTACTGATCAATAAGTTTTAAAAACTGTTACTTGTTAGTTACAATATATCATCGTGCTTCTTTATTTAATATCTAAAACTCCCTGCCTTAAATCTCGTTGACAGTTATAGAAAAGGTTTGTGCCATTTGTGTTTTATATTCTAGTGCCTATGAGTGAGATCAGCTATGAAACTCTCCTGCCGGTGGTGAGAGAAACTATAAATAAAGTGTTACACGTGACTATACCAGAAACCTGCACGGAGACTGTCATTCCTAAGATGGTTGTTGGTGAGTGATCAATTTATCTGTTCCTTTATCAAAGCCACAACTGTGATTTAACAAAGTTCTTGCACCGACTGATTAAGTGTTTTATGCCAGAGCGTCCATTGAAAAAATGTTTTACTTGTAATGCCCATTGCTAAATTTGAATACACTGATGATCTGATGTATTTCACTGCTTACGGAAAACCTAAAAAAAAATCTTATCAATGTAATTAAATTTATCAGAACCTGATTTCGTTTGACTGTAGGTTTAGTGAAGATGACAACTGTGAACACTTTACGGGACCTGGCTTACTTTATGAACGGTAAAACTATCGAGGAGACTTTAGTCCTAGAGCAACTGGAGAACCCGATCACAACCCCCTACAAATACACAACAGTCATTAAGAACATGTTCAGAAACTTCCGTAAGTACACTTAGTCAAAAACATGTTTGGTAACATTTAACACCTATATTAACAGATATTTTTATTTATTTAATTCTGCCTCGCCGTCACTTAAAAGAAAAAAAAGTTATTTTTAATACTTTGGTTATATAACTTTATTACTTTATATTTCTAGGAGAGCGCGTGCCCTACTACAGAAACCTTCCCGTGTTAGAGACTGGACTAACAGAACTCTCTCCCGTGGAACTAAAAACCATCCATCTTTACGAGACCATCAATAAAATCTACATACAGCAGATCAATGAATTGTCAACACTGCTCAAAATTTCTGGTACATATCTTTTTCGTATTTAAATTGTCAATTTCTGCCAATTTATTTTTATTTTTGAAGTTCTCAATTGACTGACAATTTCACACTATTCTTCCCCTTCAGAGGTGGCCCCCTTTGAGAAATTGCTGATGACCTTGACAAACCTTCCGGTAACCCTCACAAACTACCCGACGATGACCTTGAGGACTTACATCACCATGGTAACTAAGAAGGTGACTACCATCCTCCCCACCCTCACACCCACCTCCTGCAGCACAAAGATGGCGTCCGTGGTCCCCGTCGTCGTGGAGAAACTGAGAGAACTTATCACCAGGTAAGAATTAATTATTTTATAAAATTAATGTACTTACTAACATACACTACTCACAATCATACTTTCGAGTATTGTCTTTCACCAGTATTGGCGCTTCTCAAAGCCTCACCATAAAAGCGCTTGTAAAAAGAACTGACGTGGACCTTTCAGAAATGTTGTAAATACTTTCACATTTTAATATTTCTATTCGTATTAATTACAGATTGGAGATGCTGACTGTTGACGATTTGATGGCCCCACATCTCACCAATTTGTACAGCGAACCCTTACTAGAAACTGTCCTGACCAGGGTTCTGCCCATTCTCCAGGACACCACCCCACTAGTGAGTGTCCTGGACACCCTCACTACTACCACCTACACTACTAACTTCATGCACATGATCATCAACACTGTCAGTAAGTAATTACATATACTACTGTTGTGCTACTTAAAATTACAATTCTACTACTGCTGTGCTACTTCAAGACTATTATACTATTGCTGTGTTACTTCTATTTTTGTTCTGTTTCCTTTTATGTTCTATTACTGCGTTTATGTCCACCGAATGTGTTATTCGAGATGAGTATAGAGTATTTTTGCAGGTGAGATTGTAGTAACAGAAACTATGAGCATGGTGAACTCCGAAGTGATGCTGACCGAATCTGAGCTTGTTACACCAGAAATTATCCTTCCTCTAGTAACAAAATGTAAGCACTTCTCTCGTTACATATATTTTATTTATTATTTTAACATGTATTTGATTTTAAGAAATCCCAATACCTACATGTAATTGCTCCAATATTCGCTTATCCACTTTACAGTGACTGGCGTTACTAAGCTCAACCCAACCGTCGTGACAACTGAGATGACCGCCTTCCTGACTAAGTATGTACATTCATCAATCCCTCCAAATTAATGTATTTCATGGTTCTCATTCTGTTGTTCTTATTATATTAATCTTCACCACATGTTTCCTTCTGTTCCAGACTGACAATGCTACTGCGCACTAAAGGTATGCCGGTCATTGACACTATTGACCTCCTGACCCGGCTGATGACCCCTGTGACCTCTCCTACAGTGCCCCACACACTCCTCATGACTGTAGAGGAGACTCCGGACAGCTGGGAGAGCTGGGAGGATGTCGTCCAGGAGGACTCCTCAGTGGAGTCTATGGAACCTGAGGAGGTCGTGGAAACTGTGAACGGGGGTAAAATTGTTTTCCTTATTTCGGGAAAATTACTCCTAACCCTGCGAACCGATGTTCATTTGTTGCTCACTTATCCCCTCGCATCCCTGAATTTTGATGTGCAGAAGGTTTCATTACCAATCGCTTTTCTATTTTTTAGAACACACAGTCGAGGAATTGTTCAAGAAGATCGTCGCCAAGATATTCGAAGTATGAAGGACTCTGAATGCGGATGAATCCTTAGTGTTATTCTCTGGCACTTTACTCAGTTGATGACCTTTTGTAATTTTTGTGTTTGTTAACGCTGTAGCAGAATAAAAGTTTGTTGAATGAAATTTCTGTTTTAATTGTTGATCAATGTTCCCACGTTAATCACCTAATACACATGTAAACTGTCAATCATCGCCACTAATTATTTCCTCGCATCTGCCTGCTATTTGCAGCTATTATTTATAAATATTTGTAATTTTGCGTGTTCTTAGCTCGACCTCCCAGGAGCGATCGCAGCAGCCGCGTATAGACTGCGCGTGCCCCTGGGGAGCTTGTTATTCGCACCGCAGATTCTGCATGTAACTGTATCGCATGGCAACGCTTAAACCTCCGCCATCACCCACGGTGTATCGCCGAGTTGTGATCATGAATACTCCACTGTATCGCGAGATGTCCCGTTGTCTATGAAGTTCAAAATTTGGCACAAGCGGGACCACCCTGAATCTTGTTTATTTATTAATATCACTCCTCGCTAGTCCGCTCTAGTGGTAAGAATTGTTTTAATCTCTATCGTAGATACTTCCCTGTTTTTATTTATGGCAATCGTTACCTAATGCATGATAATATAATTTAATTATAGGTGATAATCCTGCAAGGTGATTATACAATATAGAATATGTAATCGTACAAGTAGTTCAATGACAAATAGCTCCTGTATCACATACATGTAGGCCTATATCAAATACAAGCTTCAGTCGACTTGATTTCTAGGGAGGATTTTCACTAGTTTATCCCGGCTTTGCGTAGATTACCGCATGCTGACGTAAAGATTAACACCGGTTTAAGATCAGTCTATAGATCACCTCTGATGGCGTATTGTTCCACGTAATCCGATTTACCTGCACTTCAAGGCAGGGATTTACGTAACGTCATCCAGTGCATCATGACGTCAATTTAAATTTAGAACGTTTTAACAAATCACCAACAATTCTATTGTCACATATGTTAACATAATCTAAATCTGCTTTAAATATGACGTAAATTACGATGTATGTGAGGTGTTAGAATGTAAATGTTGATATGCTGATAAGATGTACATGTATATGTATATAAGTGCGTGTATCCCTGCACGGACAGCTACTGATAAGACACACGGGACATGATACCGCACCTGTATTACACTCACCTGTATTAGTTTACCTGTGATTTTTACCAGTACAAGGGTTGATTGATGAGCTGATAAGAAGATCTGACGCACCTGAGGACTCCGTACACAGCTACCCACGTGATTAAATCCACACAAAGAGCGATATTCCGGGACGATTAAGGTGACTGTTTCATATCATATCACGCAATTCATGGTTTTTAGGATTAAACTGGACATCTGTATGATGGATATTTAATTAGATACCGATAGTTACAATCCAGATAAGAATAACAGACCTGCACATGTACATTGTGGCCAACATTATACGCGTGACTTGCCCGATATTTGTAAATAATAACCTTAACAATATACATGTATATCCATGTACCTGTACCTAACGGATGGAATATTAAGTATTTCATCTTCGAGCTTCATTAATTGATCATGCGTGTCGCGTATTTATTGTGAATGAGAGAACCTTGAAAATAATAAGAAACTTCCATCATGGAAGCATACCATGATACAATATGTAAGCGTATGGATCTGTATTATGTGGTTTTAATGTTCGCTGTATAAGGTAATGCTGTCTACATACATCTCTATATGATTCATCCATCTCCTTATTTTAGGTAATGCGCTGATATATTCCTAGCGTCACCATGGCAACTAGTGAGAACGAGAGTGACATTCTACTCGCCGACATGGCGGCGCACGACACGCGTCCGGATGACGATCCTTTCGATGACGTCACCACCGACTTCTCACGTGACCTGGAATCAGCGTCGCTGCAGCTGCGACCCATCATACCGGAAGCGGAACCGCGTAAACCGCGGCGCATGACATTTCTCGGGTTTTCGCTCGTGTTTCTGACGCTGGTGGCGCTGGCGTCGCTAGGATACGTGTTTCTCATCTCCACCGTGTTCTCGTACTTTGATGATTCTCACCTGAACCAGACTCGCACCGGCGTATCAACCTATACCACGTCATCAGGTGACGTCATCATAAAATCAACGATGACATCACAAGTGACCATAAAGATGGTAAACGTGACGTCACTACCCACAGAAGCGGTTATAAGTGTATCACAAATGACTGAACCACCAGCTGCGACCCAGCTGACCACTCGGTTTTTATCTTCGTTACAACCAACCGAATTCAAACTGCCAAGCGAGAGCGGCCTTTTGACAAAGTCGTCGTCAAAACCAACTCCTCCGTCGTCCATGGCAACAGTTACGTCACCAAATAAGCCATCTCCATCATCGTCATCATCAGCTTCACCAACATCATCAACAGCAACTTCGTTACCAAAGGCAACTACGTCATCAGAGGCCAACATGACGACATTAGAAACGTCTACCACGCCCATTACTTTAACCAACACGTCATCCACGTCCATTTCTGCATCAACGACTACAGCCTCTAGTGATGACGTCAAAACGTCACTGTCACCGCAAATCGAGACTGTAGTAGCTACAGGATCTCTGTCTCAGGATCTGACGGCGGGACATTTAAAGGAGATGATTGGCAACCAGGCCAGATTACAGGGTTTACACACCAATACTACTAACCTTGATAATGATGGGGACTCTGGACCTATCCCGCCTCCTGGCGGTAACAAATAAATAACAGTACTACTAAATACTGCAATTACACATGCTGCCACCATCAAGTCCCTCAAGGGGTAAAAAACAACACTACTAGTGGGTAGTAGTGCGATACAACAGTACTACTCAGTCTGCCACTTATTGGTATTGTAAATATTATTTGACCTGAACATTACCCATGGACGCAGGATTTCTCTTGGCATGTGAGAAGTGGCAGACATAAACGATATTTATTGTAGTGTATAATTTCTGTACATGTTGGCCAAAGATAAAATATACATTCTGAATAAAGTGAAATTGATTTAACTTTTATTTGATGTTATTTGGACCAATGAAAATTTGCTATGTAACATCCTGTTATCAGGTACGAACCGTGAATGTTGTATTTAAGCGACATTTTACACCCCACGGCTTTATCCTAGCTGTTAGCTTGGTACTCCAGTTTCCAAAAAGTACGTGAGCTTGTGTCCAAAATGAACCTCATATATCAATCCGACAAAACCTAACACGTGAATTTGATGGATTCCCACTCTACTTGTTTAGTAATACTCTGTTCGCCTGCAACACAGGCAACAACGGCTAGCAATAGCTGTTGCCTGCAGGTAGGGGTAAATTAAACTTGCATTTAACCTGAAATAACGAGTCCTCAATTCCGTCAATTATGACTCAATTCCCAAGTACATTTAGGGCGCCCTCTCGCTTTCACATTTAATGAGGGCTATAAAACCTTCATTTAATCTATATTAAGATTGTTTATAGTTGTTTATAGTCGTTAGATAGTAATAAAATAGCCTGTACATAGTAGTATTTCAATTAATTTTTTGCCTCCTTTTTTGACCAACAACGCAGCATACCTGTATTTTTGTCCGAAGAAAAACGTATTTTTATTTGGATAAAAATTAAAGTGTTGTTTGCACACGACGTTGAATGAGAATTAAAAACATTTTGTCTTAAATCACTGTGATAAAAGGTTCATTTAAAAGTCAAACATGTGTAAACAAGACTATAAATTACACGAGAGTGCCGACACAGTCAGTCTACTCGAAGATTAATTCATTTTACCAGCAGATATTATCTGTAATAGCTCGCGCAGTGCGCTCTTTCATCGAAGATGAAGTTTTTCTGTTCTTTGGTGTTGGCGATGGTTGTGTATGCAAACTCCCAAAGGCTGAAACGATGGGTTTGTCTTATCTTTCTATGATGTTTTCAGGATTTATAAGATATCATAATGGTATCAGTCTATCAAGTAAACGCAATAATTAACATTACTTTAACTAGGGAGAAGATTGATAACATATGCACTAAGGAAACACATTTTATTGATTTACTTTTTTAACATAGTTTTTAGACGCTGATTTAGATTTTTTTACCGAAATATTTTAATTTGATATTTTATTTCGTCTCATCAATCAGAATGAGTTTAACACAAGAGAAGAAGAGAGAGATCGGGGCCTGATACAACCGGGTAAAAGTCATCCGTGCTAAACCAACAATAACCAATCCCTTAAACTATACTTTAGAATATTAAACATAGTGCTATCATAGTCATTTATGATTTTATAATTTACAGACGAGATCGGCGTTGATTATGAAGAGGTAAGTATATTACAGAAAGAGTTTTTTGATAAAGTGTCCACCTCGCAAATTCACCACACTATATTCACTTTATAATCCTAGGAGGCATTTAATTTTGGAGGCAGAAGAGACAACTATGGCAGGAATTAGTATTAGAACGTTCATTGATACTATTCTAACCAATAATTACATTGCAAGAATAATTTTCTATTACCAATATCAACTCGTAGATTGGGACTTGGAGAGTCTTGCAGATGATGAGGACAGACTGTCAGAGGCTGAGGCTGAGGGGAGAGATGTCCAGCCGAGGGAGTATCAGCGTGCAGAGACATGTATGATCAATCAAATATATATATACATCGATATATTGCATCATTTATATGATTATTTTTCATAACTCTCAGCATAACTTGTTGTCACAATTAAATATCCAGGTGGCTGCAGCATACGATGTGGACAGAAAGTTTGCAGATGTACCAAGTGTGGCTCCAGGTGTCGCTGCTCTAGGTGGGGCTTCAGGGACTTCTGCAGATGTTGATGTAAAAACATTAACCACCGACTAACCACATTATATTAAAGTCTTCTGCTATATTTGTGTTTCAACGCTTCACAAACGTATATATGTCCCTTCAAACATAAGCTGCACCTATTTCTAATAAAATAAAATATAAACCATATGCAGCACTCTCAACTTATCTTTGACCATGTTTTTTCTTCATAATTGATATCTATAAAATTACGATAATTTTCTGACCTCCAAATTGGGTTAGAAATATTAGCGGCATTCCCGCTGCACTGAATGATACATTCTAGCGTTTAATAAGTTATATATTTAAGTGGAAGAAGTTGTTGTACTAGTACTTCCTGTCACAGCTAATGGAGGTGCCCGGGTGTAGAAAGTTCTGCAGGTTTCAGTTTTAAGATGCAATGTTGATGATTCATCTAGGATGAGTTGTGCATCTTGTTCGCCGGGGCGAGCACATCTCAGGTGCAATATAATAAAGATACATCATGTAATCTTGAAATTAATTACAGAATTGAATCAAAATATGCTGAAACTGATAGTCTACTTTTAGAGTAGTATGAAAGGAGGAATCACACCCGCAAAGAAATTATGACAATCTGAAATTTTACTTTATTTCCCTATTTTAATATCGCTTACCTCGATTAACGTAGAATATCGTGATGAACGAACGAGTGAAATCAAGCAAGATGCATTTGCATTGGTGCAGGAAAGAGGGAATATGGATGATTTATCAATGACAACGAGACTGTTATAATGCACTATCGTTTCATCCTGCCTGGATATAGCAACATTGTTGTCATCAATTGATCTCTTTTTAAACAGAACAACCAGATGATCGGGAGAAATCTAACAGATCCTCATCATATTTATTAAAACCTACATACATGTTTATACTACTACAAAAATGTATCAATAATTGCAACAAACACGTAATTTAGATGTGCACATGTAATTGATAAAAAATATCATTGCATTTTGAAATCAGTATTTGTTCCACGAGAGGTAAATATAATTCTTTAACAGATCGGCTAGCAGAATATTAAACGGTTTATAAAACTCAATAAGTAATAATTTAGTTGCGCGAGAGATTTTATCCTGGGTTTTGGGAGGTCTGGGGCGTCTGCGCTTATGTGTCCTACGATCTGGTAACTTATTCTGAGTCAATGTTCGATGTGTGGTACTGCTATATGGAGCTACAAATAAAGGTAGTAAACAGGTAAATGTAATGGAACTAAATCATAATTGCTGTAGATGACAATGTTTATAGGATTTTGGAATTCGAGGCATCCACATAGATACACATGTACTACAGGACTGCATGGCCAGAGAACTGTTTAACTCATGTACTACAGGACTGTATGGCCAGAGAACTGTTTAACACATGTACTACAGGACTGCATGGTCAGAGAACTGTTTAACACATGTACTACAGGACTGCATGGTCAGAGAACTGTTTAACACATGTACTA
>JAXGGS010541362.1:0-10763 GCA_035585475.1 Armandia brevis | reverse complement strand
GATACATGCTGTCAGGAGGAACTGTAAGCACCCCATACAATACTACTTACTATCACCTATACTACTTACATGTATGTGCGACTTGTACATATGATATCAATACTGCTTTGTCTACTGTATACCTTAAATATATTACTTCTTACTGTGTTGTCTAATCTGCAAGTTAATTACTATATGGTCACTACTTAAGACTACTTTTGAGTATATCGTCAGTAGTAACAAAATGATCGTTAGTCATAAGCAGTATATAGTTCCATCGTTAACCCTTCTTTGTATCAGGATTTATTCCCCTGAATGCCCGTACGTGAGATTCGCGGTTGCCAAGCGATACCCGGAGGACATCAATGGTTTCCGGTGGGACGCCAAGCAGCAGGACTACTACACGGTGCCCGCTAACGTACTACTTCCCCAGGACCGGGGCCGGAACTCGGCGTCACCGTACTGCTACCCGCTGGCGCTGGTCGAGTACGGCTCGGAGCAGTGGTTCACGCGCGGTGCCGACAATCAGCTGCTCAACAGCAAGGTGTTCTCCGCGAGCATTAAAAACCAGATATCCCGCGAGCTGACGCAGCCCGCCAAATTCAGGGTCTACACGCCCAACAAGAAAAACCCTGCTAAAAGGGCTGAGTAAGTAGCATTAAAAGAGTGTATCTCAGTAGTAAAGTGTTTTCTCAATGGCTAGTAGTATGACATATTACTATGAAGTAGTGTAATGGTTAAAAATAGAATAACGTTTGGGTAATGGTTAGCTTATTAACATGAACTGACACTTTTTCAGTTTATTTATTAATCTTTATTCATTTTACCTTCACTGTTTAACATAGGTCCTTAATGTGCCACTTTACGCTTCAGAATTTATTAATGATAATCTGCCTGTTTCAGATGCGTATATTTTGATAAAGAAGGGCAGTCGTGGACGACAGGGGGAAAGATCTGCTCGGTGCAGAATTCGCTCATGCTCGGCTTTGACAATCATGTGGACTGCGCGTGCAGACACATGTCACTGTATGCCGTCAAGTCTGACGTCAGGAACCCCAACATAGTCGGCTACCCGTTCTGGTTCCACGTCTCCTGTTTTATATGTATAGTAAGTTGCCCTACTGTTTTATAGTACGCGATAGTAAATTATAGCAAGTGATAGCAAGTAATAACAGGTTACAGTAAGTTATAGTAAGTCATAGCAAGTTATAACGAGTTACAGCGAGTCAAGTTATTGTACGTCATAGTACGATATAATAAGTCATTTCATAGTTTCATGGTAAGTTATAGTATGTTATACCACTGATTACTATGACATTTGATTGAAATGTTTTTTCAGACTGCTCTGGTTTTAACAATCATGGCTCATCACATTTGTCACCTTTACTCGATGTTTGCTGCGAACCTTCTGCAGCACATGAACTTCGCCATTCTTGCCACCGAGGTAAAGTAACATATGTTCTCTAATATCTGATTATTATCGTGTGTTTAACTTATGCCACTAATAAATACGGAGGAACTATTCAATGAAGCCTGTCAATATTCCTCAAAGTGAGATGTCATCGTTACTTATTTTGTGGTCAACGACCGTAGACGGACACTCTAGCTTTGAATTATATTTCAAGATATCTATTTGAATGAAGTTTATGTTATATTTAATATAGAATTTGTCCAATGAAATTGCTATGATATAGATGTTTAGTTGGGTTTATGACTATCATTACATTATTTTATTCTATGTTTTTACAGATTGTGTATATTATTGTTTTGTATAATAAATGATATTTATGATTTGTGAATATTATTGCAGATTTGTTATGTGATTGATGCCTTCCTCAGCCCTGACCACATTTTACGTGATATCGGGCCCACAGACAGCAACTACAGATGTATCGTCATGTCCGTCTTCCTACAATATTTCTTCCTCTGCCAGTTCACATGGATGATGACACAGGTATGATACAGCCAAGCATAAAACATATATCGTCAGTACTTCAGAATATATATCGACTGTCGACTGATTTTAAATCAGCTTCAAATTTCATTCTATAATCCATCTGTAGTATTGGTCGATTCAGTATTTTTGATGCAAAAATGTAGCTGCCTGTTCGTTTGATTTTTTGTTCAAATTTCAAAGGTCGAACGTACATAATTTATCATAACATTTGTATCTAAAATGGGGAACCATTTACTACAATTTAAGAGTTGGGATTGAAATTAAAACTATAAGATACCTTTTGTTTACAGGCGGTGAATTTTTACAAAGTATTGGTGCTTAATGACGAACACACGGAGAGAAAATATGTGCAGTATTTCCTGTTAGGTTGGGGTAAGTGTTCGCACAATTAAGTGAATTATTTCCCTACATTTGTTTAAATAACTTAAGCCACGAAACATTGTATTCTTGATGTACCACCCAATACTGCTCCCTCAATACCCATATACTACACTAACACCTCCATATATTACTCTTTATCAATTTCATGTACTACCTAAATTCGCCTCCTATACTACTTCTGTGGTCATATACTGCTGCTATATATATGCTCGACCTTAAACTGGACTCTGATCACCTCCATGTTACGCCACATATTATTGCCGCATACTACTCGCGATCCCACAGATTATACTACACTATTATTCCTTATATGGTACTATACTACTAGCAGCGGTAAAACCGACACGCCAAATAGTATCATTAACCACCGCCTAGCCTTGAGATTCTACGCCATATTATCCGTGTTTTATATGTGACTTCATTGTAACTGATAACGTGCTTGTACATGTACTGATTGTAGTTTGTTTCCATGTATTGTTGGAGCTATATTTCACCTGATAACATACATGTACTGATTATTGTTTGTCACGTGTTCCAGGTCTCCCTGTATTGTTGGTAGCTATATTTTACCTTATAACGTACCTGGTGTACCGGTTTGCGGTAACCGGGCTGTACGCGTCTGTACAGTTTATATACGGGGACGTCAACAACAGCCAAGACATGTAAGTCTCATATCAACATTCACATGTTTTCTAGTAAGAATCTTTACCGTTTATCAGATGGCAATTTTTTCTGCTTCAGTAAGCTGCAATATGTGTCACAAAACCAAGCTTAGTTTCTTATTGATTTATAACTGTCATCGTACATCAGTGGCCAAAACTGATTAGAACATTTGATTAAAAACTTCCCCATATGGCCCTGCGCTATCGATACATCGCTGATGAATTGTTGTATGTTACAGTTGTTTTGTGACGAACCCGTTTGCGGGGATGGCCGGGGTTGTGGGGCCCGCGATACTCATGCTGATGGTGGTGGGGATCGTCTTCGTCCAGGCGTTCCAGGTGACGCCACAGTGGCAAGCTTACGACGATCTCTACAGGGGCAGATACAATATACATGGTTAGTAGTATATGATAAACATGGCCAGTAGTATATAATATGCATGTTTAGTAGTATATGATAAACATGGCCAGTAGTATATGATAAACATGGCCAGTAGTATATAATATACATGCTTACTAGTATCGTACAATGAAAAACATTAGTTTGTAATATAATGTGCATTCATCAAAATGTGTCTTATTTTCTTAAACACAGCATTAAAGATTTCACTGTTGAATAAAATTAAAAGAGTGTTTCGTACTTCTTCAGAGATACGCAACTTGCTGATATATTGGGCGCTTATTATTCTGACCTGGCTGTGGGGAGGATTACACATGGCTTACGGACAAATGTGGATGCTCGCCCTCTTCTGTATATTCAACATACTCGTCGTAAGTAGTAATTTGTTTAATCAAAGTAGTACAGTATCCGTTATCAGTAGCATATGGCACTGATGATGCATAGTAATGTATTTGTTAAATCAAAAGTAATATGTATCTGTTGTAATTAGCAATGTAATTGTGACAAGTAGTAATTATCTGGTATTAGTAGTACAGGATACCCAAAGTTAGTATTGTCAAGTTAATAAGGTATCGATGTAAGTTTAAAATAATCGCTCGATTCAGCAAAGCCTTAGATACATGTTCTGGGGTCGTCAACACAAATGATTGTATTTCATCTATCCGTGTGTATTAAAGATAGGTTAGTTCTGATTATTTTATTTTCAGGGTTTGTACGCATTTATAGTGTACGCAGTGCTGCGGAATCCGTGTCCGTGCTGTCCCACACTGTGTAAACCACAGAAAGCTTTATACAACATAAACAGCACGATAAGCCAGGAGTCCGAGTCTCCGTACCACCACAACAACCCGCCACCTCCCTCACTGCCGGGCAGTGTCAAAGATTCCAGGCACTCGGTCATACAAGAGGTAAGTTATATATCAGTTATATAAACCACAACAACCCCCTACCTCCCTCACTGCCGGGCAGTGTCAAAGATTCCAGACACTCGGTCATGCAAGAGTTGAGTAACTACTTGTCAATGTCATCATATAAGAACACAACGAAAGCCTCGTGCGAATTTTCTAAATATGAAAATGCTAGGTGACATTGTATTTTTAGGCTTTATTCTAAGCTAGCTTTTTATTCATATTCATGCCATATTTAATGTAAATCGCTCATGAATATCATACCATGGAAAACATTTACTTAAATTTAATCTTGGTTGTTTGTGATCAAATTGCTCATGTTTCCTTTCCTCATTTAGCAATGGGAGAAAGAATCTGCCTCGAGGGGGAGCCACCTGCGCGTGAAACGCTCCGCCAACAACGGCAACATCTACGTCATCCCGCCGACGCCATACGACATGAAGACGCCGTCGCAGCCGACAGACGACCACGACTCGCAGGACTTCGACGATCTGATTTACGCGCTGAAAAGCGGCGGCGGTGGCGGCGGCGGGGGCGGCGGGGGTCACGTGAACAGCGGCTTCTCGCCGAGCGAGGGCGGAAGTCACGCGGTGGACAGAGAGGTGAGCGCCATAGACGCTCCCAACAGTCCGTACGAGAGGCGGAGAATTAATATAGCCGATACACATCTATAATTCATACACACACGTGCATATATATATATACAATCAATACAGACAATGCTCGTGTGTAAATCACCAATAACGTCTCGATGTGGCAGATGAAGAATAGATTTATATTAATCCACGAATCTGTTCATGATATATTTACATACTGATCTATACTCGACCAATTCACTCAGCTATGCAATGTACACATTTATGAATACATAATCTACACAGTGTACACAAGTGTACATCTATACAAAATCCATGTAACCGACACACACATATATATCTAATGTATCAATATATATATGTAATCAATCAATCAATCATACAATTAATCGTGTATTATCGATCACATTTGTAATATATCTATCCATCCAGGTATCAAATAGTAGTATTTTATATCTATACGAGTAGGACAATGTACTACTACTCTCTACTCACTAATGTAAAAGAAATATTTTTGTTACCAGTAGTATGTAATAAGAAACGCTAACTGATCAGAGTCATGTGCCTCTGTTATATTCATACGGCAATTGTAATTTTCATATCTCAAATTTCATCAACAAGATTGTTTTGTTTTTAAAAACACATTCATTGCATGTGACTATATTCGTTGCTGTTACATGAGTACATTCCGATCCATGTACCGTATTCTTGTATGAATATAGGCTACGTTCGGCTGATAGAATACTTTTGTTTTAATTATCATACGCCGTCTGCATTCCACATAATAATCACCTCGTAGTATGCCACATATATATATATTTAATCCTTTATTTTTACCAGCCTCTGATGGTGCTATATTATTTTTTATTGTTATTATATGTGCGAAAATATTACGTTGATTTCGACAATTACTACTTGATGTGTACAAGCGTGTGTACTTTTACTTTACTTTTTATTTGAATGACGAATGTAAAACTATAATAATGTAATGTAATCAATAAAGTTTTGTACAAAACGAGAAACGAATTTCAGTTGTTCGCAAGATATTTGTTTAATTTACATATCGCGCGCGCATTTTTTACAACACATTCTTCCTGTGATTATCAAGTATAAACTGAACACAAACGCAAGTATAATACTTTTCCTGTAAGAGGGCTGTCATCACAATCTTAAAGAGCTGCCTTCAGAAAGTAGTACAGCTCTCTAGTCAACGCGGGTAAAGATAAAAAACACTCAACATTCTCGTGTGAAAAACATTCCAGCACCTAAATAATCCAGAATTAAACAGTCATGCCAATCGCAGTAGTAGTGTACGAAGTGGTTTACGTAAAGTAGTATGGGATATATATTACATGAAAGTGGTAAAATCACACCGGTCAAAGCTACTACTTCTACAAGCTAGTTGACAAAAGTTCAGATGCACACCCACACATGCACACATCAAGTTATATATATAGATATAAGTTACATATCAATATCCAGATGGATATATAAGTTACACAAGAGTTTTGTGGAGGAGAAACATTCAGTAATGCGATCTAACAGCTTCTTTATCAAGCGATCTCTACTGATCATTCGTGCATCTGATTATGAAAAACTTTTACTGAGAATGCAAATACATCAATTACATATAGCATACTGTTTTACTGGAAATACTCAAAGACCATACATGAAATAAGTTATATGTATGCACTTTTAAGGTTCAGTTTAAAAGTAGAGTAAAATATTGTTTTTGTACAAATGAGCAGGAGAAGAAATGGAATGGTGGAAGATATTCCTGCCATCCAACAGGAAAATGTAATCAAGGGGTTTAGTATTTTACATCAGATATTCTTGCCATACTACTAATAAAAGGAGCAGAAGCATCGCTTTATAAAGGGACATATGCATAGTACAGAATCATCTTACAAACATTTAGCCGTACCAAAAACAGATCAAAGATACTACTATCACAGTAACTGATGCGTCATACTAGTAGTATAAAAGCACAAAGGATGGCCATACATGTCTTATCCATTACATGTATATTCACGCATCACAACTCAGTACATAACTATGTAGAACAAGTGTTGTATAATAGACAAGTGGCATATATCACATCTATTTCATATTCAAAGTGATTGTAGAATTAAAACAGTGTAAGAAAATATCATACAGTAATATTAAAGAGAATAATGTATGGTATAAATAAGTACTACTCATACTCGGTATACAACCTAGAATTCATTTGTACTGTAAGTTACTTTAGAAGTAAACTTATACGTCTCCCAGTATGTGTGAGAAGTACTAAAGAATAGCTGACTGGTGTTAGTAGTGTATTGTATTGAATGGTTGGTAGTATAGATGACGTATGTCAGTAGTGTCATTTGTCTAAAACAGGAGTTTTGTATAAAAGGGCGAGTGGTATAACGAACATATGTCAGTAGTATGTTTCTTCATTAAAGGGGTAGTAGTATAAATCACATATGTCAGTGGTATCGTATATTGCATTAAAGGTCGGGTAGTAAAAATGTCTAGAGTCAGTAGTATAGTGTATGATTAAATATCGAGTAGTATAGATGACGTATGTCCGTAGTATCGTGTATTATTAGATGTTGAGTAGAATATTTGACATATGTCAGTGGTATCGTGTATTATTAAAGGGTGAGTAGATCCCCCTAATATTCCTCGTCTGAACCCTGGCCGGCGTCCATGTTTCGGGTGAGCATGTAGTTGTCCATGTCTATGGAGCGACAGTTGTGTATCGCGTACCTCAGCCTGTCCGCCATCACCGCCTCGGAGCTGTACGGCGGCAGTCGCAGCTGGAAGAAACACGTCTGTGACGTCGGCAACCCGTCAGCAGCCTGCAAATACATAATAACAAAGTAAAGAGTGTCCACGTGCGAATCAGAACAATCTACAACATGGAGCATTTAATTCCAACTGTCAACGATAAAACTATCAGGCCCACACATTAGGAAATCGCCTCGAATAATAACGGTGATATTAATTCTTTATTATGCAAGGGATTATACGTTCATAAAATTTGCAACTCGTAAACATTATTATCATAATACAATATTAATGTATCATACTTATCGTGTAATCGTACAAGCGTAAACTATTGTGTTGAATGCCGAAATACGGTAACAATCATGTACAAGGTAATACAATAAAACACATCAGAATACTGAATTCAATACAGATTTGAACATTCAATTTCTCAAAGACGGGAAATTTTATTACTCCTAGACCATCAAACAAGTGTACCACTCACCCTGTCTACTTTCATGATCTGGAACCTCTGAGTTATGTCGGCTGTGTTTGCCGGCAGACGGGAACGACCCGACACAAATCTCATGAATAGAATCCTCTCCTCGTTGCTGAAAGCTTCTAGTATCGCCCAGAACCAGCGAACTAGGTGATGGTTCTCATCCACTTCTCTGTATCTATAATATTTTATATAACAATAATAAATAATATAATAATAAATAGTGAGTTATATGGATATATTAATTGGTAGTGACTTCTGTCTGCTTCTTTGTATCTACCATAAAATGAATAATAATAATAATGCTTTTTTAATCAAAAGTAGGAGGTTCTTATCTTCTTTTCTATATCGATAAAAAATGGTTAGGATACTGCTGTTTTTAAAAATAGCAGCTGCGAATGTAGATGTGTTTCCCAGACTCATGGGTTGTTATAAATATGACGTAATCATCCAATTACCTGACGACTTTTTTGAGAACATTGACTGAGACTTCTGGCATTCCGCAGACGAGTTGCTCTAGATGATCTGCTGTGACCAGGGACAGAAGCGGAACTGGGACAATCCAACTCATCCCCTCTCTAACCGCCGAGCTCTGCAAATAAAAATAGAAATGAAAATATTAAAATAAAATAAAAATAAAATATCAAAATAAAATAAAAATAAAATAAAAATTAAATTAAAATTAAAATAAAATAAAACATCAAAATAAAATAATATATTCTGATTCTCTCTCTCCCAGCTGAGCTCAGCGTAGGCAAATTGCCTTAACTACAACAGCTAACATCACATATATAATACCACAAGCGTATTTGTAAATATGGTAAGTGACAAAGTAAACATCTGATTTACCTGCACGTCCATTTCATGTAGTCTGAATGTGACTGCTCTGTCCACGTACTCATTGCGGTTGTTGAAAGTCAGCGGTATGCTTCGTCCGCCAGGAATTATGGGAACGAAGCTTCCATCTGTGGACTGTCCTTCAAAACTATCCAAGGGTATCACCTAGAAAGAAGGTTAAATAGTTCAGAATAACGTATAAACAAGCAAACATAAGGGACATGATATATCTGGGCTGATCTAGTCAGAAATAATCATGACATGATAGTAGTAGTCTAGTCCATACCGCGGTCTAGCATACTACTTTTTCAGACGAATAGTAGTATGGTAGTATGCAGCAGAACCGGAGAAACGTCCAGTATTTAAATGACATGCCAACGCTCTGTTACCTCGTGGAAAGTTTCCTCCGTGACGCCATTATCCTGTATGTTGGCGATTCCCTTCAGATTCTGCATGTAGAGTAAATCCACCTCATCGACGTCCTCCGACGTCAGAGGCATTCCAGCGAGCTGCTTCCAAACCATCGGCGCTAGATGCAAGTCAAGGGGTTTCTTGGTTCTCATGGCAACGCCTGTAAATACAAACCAACATTGTAAAACTGTGCATAAGTGTGGCATTATCAGGGGCAACCTACGTCAGATTTGCTAAAATGAGCGCGCAAATAACATATACGGATTTTGTTGGAGCTTTGATAGTATTTACATGTCACTGTGATTTGAAGAAAAAAAAGTAGTATACAGGTTATTAGTAGTATATTGCGTACCCAATAGTATTCCGAGGAATTTGAACATCTGCAGATATTCCTCCGATGAAAGGGCTGGGTTAAGTAGAAAGCGGTCTCTGTTGTAGCCGATCTCGTTGGTACCGTTAGGTGTGGGTATGAGTAGTGGTACTACTCCGGTGTTCAACTCCTGACACATCTCCGTTATCGTGTCATCAAATACCCCGCCAGCATCGTCTGCTCCTTCTCCTATCAGCTTCACCTGGTGGGAAAACATAAATATAATATTAATATATAATACAAGTGTCGTCGGCTCCTTCTCCTATCAGCTTCACCTGGTGGGAAAACATAAATATAATATTAATATATAATACAAGTGTCGTCTGCTCCTTCTCCTATCAGCTTCACCTGGTGGGAAAACATAAATATAATATTAATATATACTACAAGTGTCGTCTGCTCCTTCTCCTATCAGCTTCACCTAGCGCGAGAATATAAATATGAATATATACTACAAGTGTCGTCTGCTCCTTCTCCTATCAGCTTCACCTGGCGCGAAAATATAAATATGAATATATACTACAAGTGTCGTCTGCTCCTTCTCCTATCAGCTTCACCTGGCGCGAAAATATAAATATATAATACAAGTGTCTTTTTCTCCTTCTCCTATCAGCTTCACCTGACGCAAAAATATAAGTATAAATATTATAATTGTAGTCTGCTTTCCAAACTTTCCGCATCATTTGGAGGAAAAATATCAACCTTGTTTACTGTATAGTGTACACCAATAGAATTGTCTGCTTTGATTTCTGTTCATTCATATTAGCATCATATTCTGTACTTTTAATAGTTGCATTTACCATTAAAGAAAACAGTCTATTACAGCAAAAATCTCTACAACTGTTCAGCTAAATGATTAAAAAATGGCGCGCACCTTCCACGCTCTCGCCGGTAATCTGAGCTCCATGGGTTTCAGTTTGACCACCTGTCTGGCGATCTGCACGAAGATGGGCTTGCACTTTTTCCCGCGGGTGGCGAGACGTTTGACTGTGATCTGGGGGCCGTAGTTCTT
>JAXGGS010541251.1:0-10765 GCA_035585475.1 Armandia brevis | reverse complement strand
CCTACTTAAGAAAACGTATCATCAGCCGGGATCATCAGCGATGCGTCATCTTGTAATATTTTTATAAGAAGATGCAAACTATTTATAGAACAGGATATACCGAAAGATGTATTACACAATTCATGCTGTCTCTATCCATTCGTATATAGGAACGATTTTGTTTAATGAAATCCAATTACAACTTATTATTGAACAAAGTTAATTTTGCATAAAGTAATTTAAATGATTCTCAGGATTCTGTTTGATCTGCGAGATGGGGACGGGGTGTTGCTAGTGGTTGCTGTACACACTCCCATTACACTAATTACCTTTTGCTATTGACCCGGTTTCATTTCTTGTCATTTTTTATAAACACATTCGTTGTTTCCAAGATGAGTTAGGAAACATCACATATCTCGATGAAAGAGTAAAGTAGGGTTCCAATTTCCAATTTTCACTTTCTCAAAGTTTTTATAGGGCCCATCGGGAACTTAGAAGTCACGAATTCCCCCCGGAACTCCTGAATTTTGGACGCAAACTTACGATATACGTAAATATATTATATATGAATGGTTTGAAAAAACAGGACAGGCGTAATACATTGTGAACTAACAGTGTTTTGTTATAAAAATGCATGCTAGCTCATCGTTGGTGATTTGTTTTATAAAGTTGAACTCCCGAACACCACCGCAATGTATCTTTATTGAAGTGATGATTATTCCCCATGTTACCGCCATATATCATGTACATTAACGATGATAAATTACAGTGTGAATAGGCGGTCGTGGATAACTGTCATCCACAAATAATGTATTCTTAGGTTATGGCTTACATACCGTACTTACCGTACCAGTCTGGAGGTGACACTAGTTGTGCAAACACTTTAATCATACAGTCTCACTTTAATACGGTTTTCAGGACACAACAATGTCGAGGGACGGACATATGGATGACCATCAGAGGTATGTTGTAATTAATGAAATGGTGTTGTCTCAGATTTGTCTGGTACAAATTACATATTAACTACGTAAGTTGTCAAAAAAGGACTTAATAGAGTGGTTATTTATCACATTGTATAAAGCTTGGATGGTTCATATAAATTATTCTTTGGTTTTAATTAAGGAACATGTATCCAAGGCTGAAGATGACCACATTCGAGGACATTCCACATTTGTGTAGCAGTAGATATAATGTTCGGAGTCACCAAGGCTTCTACTTGGTCTATCGTTCATTAATTCATAAAATAGCGAACCATGTTGAGTGTGATCTTAGACCTGAGGTAGAAATTGATCACCTTATCCATGTTTATGATCCTACTGTGCGGTCAAACCAGCAAATAACTGATTACCTGAAAGACTTGGTGAAACCTTCCAAACCTTCAGGGTGTTCCTCCCTAGATCTCCTGTCAACACAAAGAAATGAGTTTGTGAAGACTTGCCTATCTCATGATAAGGTATCAATCATAAGAAACCTTGTTTCATTGTCAAAAGCAACTACATTTATTTTGCTAAAGGGAGAAGGCAGATATTTCCGTGATAATAAAGAGTATTTTTGGCAACCTCCCTTTTGGGCAGAATTTCGTCTATTTTGGGATATCAATCTTTATGATGCTGTGCGCCAGTGGCCTTTCAATGATCTATCTATGGCTACGCCCGGTATCCGGCTGCTACATTACATTTGGGACACCTGTTTTTCGTGTAACAAGGCATTGAGTTTACTGGATGAATCGATTAATTAATGTGGATCCAGTGACCAAAGAGATCACTCGCCATGTATCCAAATGTATCCATTTTCTTAAAGACGATGTTGGCAAGCAACCTGTTGATATAACACCTGTCACAAAGATGCCTCTTAATGACGACTCGATTCTAGAATATTGTCTAAAAACAGGATTGACTGCCCCATTAGGAAAGTGGATAAACAATCAGGATGAAATGTCATATTGTTGTCGAAAACGACTAAAGTTGGGCGCTGATTCAAGAATGATGGGAAAGAAAGGTAATGCAAAGCCATGCTCGATAGATCACTATCTAGTGATATTAAAAGAACATATCGACCTTCAAAAGCTGAAGATCTTTGCAACGTCGTATATGAAAGTGGACACC
This sequence comes from Armandia brevis, assembly GCA_035585475.1. Classification (NCBI taxonomy): domain Eukaryota; kingdom Metazoa; phylum Annelida; class Polychaeta; family Opheliidae; genus Armandia; species Armandia brevis. The sequence continues at coordinate 8,681 of JAXGGS010541251.1, read as the reverse complement.
GACAGTGATTTCTACATGCTGGACCTTCTGACCTTTTGGCTCGGGAGAGAATACAGAGTTGATTATTCAGTGTTGTATCATTTTCAAAAGAATTCGACCGTTCGAAATAATTTGCTTATTACTCTGGTATTTTCCAATGATCCCTTAAAGGCCAATACTAAATTTCCAGCTGGTATCAAGAATATAAGTTCAGATTGTCAGAAAAGCATCGACAGTGAAGTTTCGTTTGAATCTAAATTACCCTCCCCATATCAACCATCTAACGTTCCCACGTTAAAGGAATGGAGTCGTGCAAGCATAAGACGGCATATATGTAGAGGATATTCTATACTTCCAATTATAGCAGGATTGGCCCATTCCAATATATTGCCTCAATGTCTGATAGAATATATATTCCTTTACAACGAAATTGTAGCGGCGTTTCCAATATTGATTGATCAATTACACTCAATTTTTAACATCACGTCAGATTAGGTTCATATTTTTCAGGTGCAGCATCAGTCATCACGCCACTATACTTTGTATCACCATGATATATAAGCAGATGTATAGGTCAAACTATAGGTCAGCATCGTAAAAGAAAAATTAAATGAGGAGTTATGTTTGAATTGTTATGTCATTATTGATATGTATACATGTACATATGCGCTTTCTTCTACTTATGATATTTAAATTATGCGCACCGTGTCACACATTTTTATTACCCATTAACTTGTAATGAACTTGAATTGATGAACGTCAGATTGTATGTTTGTTTCATTTCATTTTCGTTTCCAAATACGATGATCAAAGTGACGTACGCTTCCCCACGCAATTTTTTTCTGTTTAATGTGTACACCAATTGTCATACTATGAAACTGTTCAATCCATATGAAAACATACTAGCTTGTATACGCTAAATGTAACACACATTTGAAACTTGAAACATGTTTGTAGTCAATTTAAAGGTTGTGATACTTTATACAATGTATACCGGTATTTTATATGCGGAATGATTTTAAAAGTTTTTATACAATTACGATATATTATCGTGTAAATATAGTCACACTACCTTGAGAAGGCGCAGTACATGTACAAGTGTTTATTTAGACACCAAACCTGCCGACCGAAACGCCCATACATGACGAGTCTGAATGTACAATTGTACCCTTTCTTTTCTTTTCTTATTCTTTATTTCATTGTGTATTATTGTCTACTAATGTATACATGTATCATGTAGCTGGCTGGAGGCCAGTACATTAAACAAATAAAATTAAAACTAAAAAATCAAAATAAAGCCAGTACATATTTAAATTCAATATAAGTTGTCTCTCCGTCATTTAAAAAATCTGTCATTAACACCAACCACAAACAAAAAGTAAAATGAGTAATTTACCACAATATACATTAATAAAGCTAATTGCAATTGTCCCGCTAATTAAGTCTGTCGTGGCCAGAAAGCTACTATCACAGTAACTCCAATACCTAAAATATGATAATTTATATGGATATCATCTTATACCAGAAATGTGCTGGAATTTAAAAATGATTTATGGATAAACAGCATCCGGGGAGAGGCGTTAGATGTTCGCTCTCCCGTCCCAACCTTCCCCTACTGTATACTCATACCTCATTTTGTATCTTAGCTTCAGCCTGAGTTCAGGGCGTGTTATACTTAAGCCAAAGAGGGGACTAGTTAATGTCGGTCATTATGACGCGAGTATAGGCAATTAACCATGGCTAGTAATGTAACCAACACCCAGATTCCGTTACATGTTATCAAAAATGTATTTAACATTTAGTTGAACCCTCTCCCTGGCTCGTTGCTTAGGTTTGGCTCGCAATTGGTCACGCAGTTATCGCGGAGCTATGTCTAACTAATAAACCGCTGCTTCCCACTTAGGCCTAGTATTTGTAGATGTGTACAGCCCTATATAACCCCTGTTTCTGCGGGCTCCCAAATATCGACATCCGTTACATTGTTCTCATTAACCCGCACCACCCTCTGAGATAGAATAACACAACTGAGAATGTTTTAATCAGGTTTATACGGCTTTATATATTTGTTTATAATTTGTTTGCATGTTTGTGTTAATATGCTGACGCATCGCTGATGATATGTACTACACGCACGTTAGATATCTGCTCTTTATCATTATTGAAGAGATGTCAATTTATCATATACATTGAGGATAATAAATGACAGTATCAATAGTAGGGAGCGGGGTACGGCCACACACTGAATCATGGTCTATATGTAAATAGTAACCGTACCAGTCGGGAGGTGAAACTATTTGTACACACATCTTTATCACATAGTTTCGAACACTTACTATTATCGGGACTTTAAAAATGTCGAAGGATGGACATATGGCTGACCATCAGAGGTATGTTGCGATAAGTTAATGTTTGTTGTCTGAGATTGACCTAAAAAGAAATACGTAGTAAATATTGTCTTTATGACGCACTGATCATATATCATGGAATATATTTAGCTTTGGCACGTCATATAATAATAGTGGTGTTTTGGTTTGGTTTTAGAAACATGAATCCAAGGGCCCAGACGTCCATATTTAATAACACTGTAGACATTCCTGAAATTGAGCATTTGTGTAGCAATAAATATCGTGTTCGAAGTCACCAAGGTTTTTACTTGGTCTATTGTGCGTTAATTCATAAAATAGTTAACCACGATGACTGTAATCTTAGTCCTGAGTTAGAAGTGGATCACCTCATACATGTTTATGATCCTACTGTATCTTCAAACCAGCAAATAACTGATTACCTGGACAGTTCGGTCAAGTCTCCCATGCCCGTTCTGGAGAGTTCGTCTCTGGAATTCATATCGACAAATAGAAATGAGTCTTTCAAGAATCACAAATTACATGATGAGGCATTTATCGCCGGAAACCTAGTTTCCTTTGCTGACGCAAAAACGTTGCAGAATGAACCATGCTATTGTAGTGACAGGGAGCGTTTTTCAGACGATCACCTTTGGTTAAATGGATCACCGGTGCACGTGAAGAGTCGTCATATATGTTGTTCGCTGTCATGCAAATATCTAGGGCAATCTAACAGATGTTGTGTCCAACATTATGATTATGATTCGGATGAGTATTTTATGGGTCCAGCGCCACGCCAGAGCCCAATTTTAAAAGAATTGTCTTTATTCTCGGATCCAATTATAAAAGAAGCTCTGGAACAGTGGCCTTTCAAAAATGTATCAACAGACTCACAAAAGCCTGCGCCTGCTGCATTGCTGCTAAAGGACATTTGGGACACCTGTCTTGCACGTAACGAAGCAGTGTATATATTGGATGAATCATTTCATCATTTGTATCCAGTGACCAAGCAGGTCACTCGTCATATATCAAAATTCATCCATTTTCTTAAAGGTAATGTCAGCAGGACACCACAGGATATAACTCCTGAAACAAAACTGCCTCTTGACGATAGCACAGTACTAGAATACTGTCTGAAAAAAGGTATTAGTGCTCCATTGAGAATGTGGATTAACGATCAGGATGAGATGTCATATTGTTGTGTAGAACATGTAAGACCGTTGCACCTTCAAGCCCTTTTCTATGAACATGATTCAAGCCTATACACCAGTGATCGGTATTTGATAATATTAAAAGAAAAAATCGTCCTTCAAAAGATGAAGATCTTTACAATGACGTATATGGAGGCCGACAGTGATTTTCCCATGTTGGACCTTCTATCCTTTTGGGTTGGTAGAGAATACAGAGTAGATTATTTACTGAGAAGGGTTGTCGAGACCGTCTCCAGTGTACAAAGTTGTTATCCTTATAAAAAAAATGAATCGAATATTGCTACAGAGACCAATCGAAATAATATGATTATCACTCTTGTGCTTTCCAATGATCCCTTAAAGGCCAATACTAAATTCCCTGCGAGTATCCAAAATATATGTTCAGATTGTCAGAAAAGCATCGACAACGAAGTTTCGTTTGAATCTATATTACCCTCACCATATCAACCACCCAAAGTTCCCACGTTAAAGGAATGGAGTCGTGCAACCATTAGACAGCATATCTGTAGAGGATATTCTATACTTCCTATTATAACAGGATTGGCTCAATCCAATCTCTTGCCGCAATGTCTGATAGAATATATATTTCTCTACAACGAAATTGTGAGTGTGTTTCCAGATCTGATTGATCAATTAGACTCAATTTTTAACATCAGGTGAGCATCGGCTCATCTTTTGTTATAAAAGAGCAGCAGTAGCCTTAATGTTTAGATAGTGCATGTACAGGTCCAACCGCCTGCAGGTCAGCATCGTAAAATCGGATGAGGAACCATCGTTGAAAAATTATGGATATGTATCAATTTTTGCGCTTTCTTTTGCTTACATGTATAATGTACTCGATGTACCTTTCGCAATTCTTGGATTCATGGACTTTGAACCTAGGGGACCTGGCCGATGTTTGTCTTTCTCCGGTGAGATTTGGTATCATTGTAAAACCGAATAGCTTAACAACCTGATGATTTTTAAAACCAAAGTTATTGATTAGGTCTATTAATTGATTTTTTTTTCATTACAACCGCACAATGGATGGCATATGTCATATTATTCTCATCTCATGATTTACTGCCTCAAGTACATCGAGAGGTTTATATTCACACAAAACAAATACTAAGTAATTGTAGATTGTATTGGAAATCATTGAATAATTTGTGCTTTGCTTTTGACATAGTTTTTGCAAAAAATATTGGGTAGTAATGCTAGCATCATTTGGATGATCCATATAGCTGGAAAACCCAGCTGAAATGTTTTAAGATGAAATAAATGTTAGCCGCAAAACTTGTGTACTACTTACAGACCGACGTCTACATACTGATATGTATAGTCTGTATAGTACGTATACGACCGGCCTATATATATATGGAGTAGTACATAGACGAAGGTTTCGTGGCTACAATAAATATATGAGGGAACAATGGTTGAAACGGATCACTATTATTCTAGTAGCACTACATTTTTCTTACACTATTTATTACAAATCAATAATGGTGATGTCTACAAGTTATTATATTCAAGAAATGTGTGATTTTTACTTCATTACCTTAACTTGCCAAGCACATATTACAAGAAATGCATAAGCACTTTAATTGGTTTTTATATCTTGTAAAATAGATAAGACTTGAACTTAACAAATGTATATCAACTTTTTCCTGTTAGTTTACGTGACTAATTTTTTTCACTTTTTCTGTCATTTTCCGTAAATTTTCTCAATATTTCATCCCACTTTCGCTTATTATTTTGAAATCATATAACAAATTCCCCCGTATTTGGTCATTTCCCCAAAGATAGTCATTTCAAAAGTCAGACGAGAAAATATCATGTAATCATAGATTTGCATACATGCACATGCTTATGGACTTTCTTTTTCCCAAAATATCTACAATATGTGCACCATATCACCCACGTATATTAGTCATTGGCTTGTGATGAACATGAACTGATGAACATCGGGTTATGTTTTCTAAGGCCATATAAAGTTAATAAGTTGTTTCTCAGGCCCCGCCCACGGAAGTGTTAAAATACTTCCCCCATAACACACTCTCACTGAACATATACCCCTTAAATATGCTTAAAACCCCCCAAAAATGATGCCAAATTCAAAATGTTCATGTACATGTATTATCAAAGGTCGTGACGCAATAGATATTGATCCACTGCAATTTCTAAAAAGGTATTTAAAGATCGTTGTCGACAGTTATCAACAGTAAATTAAAACCGAACAAAATATTTGAAAATTTATTTTGAAAAGAAGTGAAGAGGACTGAAAATAGTTTGAGATGAAATATATGTTCGACAAATCAATGGTTGACTTGGGTGACATTTTTTCCAGTAACGACACTTTTCTAATCATATTATTTTATAACACAATCATGTATTAATGTCTACAAATAGAAATGTTAACTACATTATCATAACTTGCGAGACATACATTACAAGAAATGCACATTAAGCACATATCGGTTTAATTTTGAAACATGTACAATGTATTCCTTAAATGTGGTGAACTGTGGCCCATACTTCATGCTTGGCCAACCCCAAGTTTCCGTTTTCAAATCTTTCTATATGCAATAATGTAAGATGAAAATGTACCCACGTTTTAAATAAATATAATGTAAAAGTAAGCTTGCGTATAGGCAGCCGTATCTAAGTGGCTGAATTGGGTCCAATCCGTTTCCATACAAATAGACAGGATAAAAACTACCGTAAGACATTTGAAAACACAGACCATCATAAATAAATATACCGTCTACCTAGTAGTATATTCACATTAAGTAGTACATTCACTTCAAAACTACAAATCTATAATATCTAAGACACAGTGAGTAGTACACTCTAGTATAAGTAGTGGATTATTATTGTTCTGCTCCACCGGTGGCGCCAGCGTCTCCACTCTCAGCAGCAGTCTTCAGGTACGTCTTGTATTTCTTATCTTGCTGCTCGTAAAGCTTCGTCAGCTTCTTAATCTGTGATTTGGTTAATTCGGTACCGGCAGCATCGTGAGTAGGAAGTCCCTACAGTGAAGAAACATATACATTAAATAAAAACCCAATTGTAAACATTCTCAGTATAGCTGTATGCATCCAGAATCCGTGGTCCCTCGGTATAACGCGAAAAAATCGATGAAAACTCAACATTGTACTTTGAATGTTTTCTCATTTGTTTTTATATCGCGGGTGAAACGTCAACGTTGGAAATACACGGTAACTGAATATTACACTTTAAATTACAAATTTAAAATACAAATGGGCCGCTCCCCCCTCAATATCGTTTGTTGACTGTAGTTTTTAAACACGTCGCACTTACTCTGTCGTCGAACTGTGAATACTTGTCTGTTTCCGCGCGGAACATATCGGCAGGATTTATTCTATTTTTCGCGTCTTTCTCTTTCTGTAATGTAAAAGTACGCATTTGTTGAAATCATACATTCTCCATGTTCGTAATATGTTACATTATCACAAAATTATATTATTCTGGGTGGTATCTACTGACCTGAGCTGCAGCTTGTGCCGCTTTCTTTTTTTCTTTTTCTAATCTCTTCTGCTCTTCAACCCTCAGTTTTTCTTCTCTTTCTTTCAGCAGCGTTTCTCGATCTACCAGCTTAATCACGGGAGCTTGACCTGAGAGAAAATCCATAAAAAATGTACGTGATTGTGCTTTATACAATCATCTTAATTGATTCACTAGTCACGTGTGAGTGTGCTTACCTTCGTGGTCCTCCAGTCTGACACCTAAATTAGGGAGAGTATCATTTCTAACCTCATCGCACTTCTGCAGTATGGCACTTCCGGAGACTGGAATGGTTTATCAACACAGATATGAATAATAAAATAAGTACAATGTAAGTGCATATTCATCTTAAGTGCTCCGGTGTATCATGTGTATTAAAATATGTCTGTTTTGGGTTCTGACCTTCTTTTTGCCTGGCAATTTGTCTGACGTCTTCTCTAAATGCTGCAAACGCGTCCAGATATGGCAGGACCAGCTCCTCGGTCTAAAATTATAAAGTAACAATGTCAAAATTCGTTTGGCTAAAAATATCATAACTATATATTCTGTTGATATTTGATACAAATACTTACATTTACACTCCCTTGGGTACCAGCTGATGTGAAGCCGAAACTCTCATCGTCGGTCATAGTTCCAAATACCTGATAAATAAATACCACAAATATATGATACACATTTCACACATTATATACAAATTAAAACAGAACTATTTCGGAAGAATCACTTCGCTCCAGACCTTCAGCATTTTGGTAATATACAGAGCGATTTTCCTCAGCAGCGCCGCGTTAGGGGCGTTACTTCCTTTCCTCTTGATGTCGATGTAAATATTTGTTGTGGAGATAAGATCCCTCATAGCGTCCATCGCAGATTTAGTATCAATTGAATCTGAATCACAAGAGCACAATGTTGAATATTGATACAACAGTTTATTTTCAATACACACACACATATGTATATTTGTGCGCAAATATAAAAACTGTAGCTATGGTAGAGCTGAACCTCTGAATGGGACCCTTAATCATTTATAGAAGGGTTTAAATTCAAACTTTAAAACTCTCACCCTGCAGAAAGGATTTAATCTGGTTGTAAAAAGTCGAGGTTTATAGATGACTCTATAATTGTTAATGTGTAACAATAACTTACCACAGAGAGCGGCATGAACGTCCTCTTGTCCTTGCATGAGAGCGTTGTTCAGATCCAGCTCGTCCTTCCCCCACTTAGAGAAACTCTCCGGGCCGGTAGAGGGCGCTCGTCTGGTTATATCCTTCACGGTCAGGAAAAACTCCTGTAATATATAATATAATTTATATCATAGTCAGAAAAAAACATAATAGTATTGTTGTTCACATTCAAGACAACACATTTTGCTGCAACAAAATCATAATTTAATCCCAACGAATGGACAGTCATTGTTACATATCGGTCAGTAAGTCTTACAAACATTTCTATCGTTCAATCAATTCACAAATTTTGGACAAGTAGTACGGTGATACGTACTACTCAGGCATACACTACTTACACTGACAAGTTTCTCATAGCCGAGAGCCGCCTGCATGGTGTTAGCACTGTAGTCGAGCGTGTCCTTCCACGAATGGAGGAGGAAAGCGAATCTCAGCTGTCTCGCCGAGTTCTTGGACAGCGCCTC